>WBMZ01011709.1:0-193713 GCA_013400975.1 Atrichornis clamosus | reverse complement strand
AACACAAACCCACCACACAAACCCCCCCAAACTCTAGCATTTTATTCACAGTAAAATGACATTCTTCCTGATTCAGTGTATTGATTAGGATTGTTCTTTCATAACTGGAAAAAACTTTACTCCTGTCTGTCTTCCACTTTCCATCCTAGGTAAATCTGGTTTTAATTTTGGCTCTCCTACAGTGATCTTCAGTACCTTTCAGCCTTTCCATTTGCAGTGCTTTCCAGGCTCCTTTCTGTCCCAGTCAAAAAGTGGCAATTGCAGCCTTTATTAAACATCTCATTACTTAAAATTTGTCTGATTGATCTCAAGCATATCCATGCAGAATTTCTTCCTTGAGCAAGTATTAGCTTTGAAGAACTACATGTGGTAAAAATGCTTTTCATGAAGTTAGGAGGGAGGGGTGAAATAACACTTTAAATGGAAACTGTTAGAAATGCTCAGCTACAGGGTCTCTATAGCAGATGCATATATGTACTGCTGCTGAGGTAGAGACAGACTTTTAAACTACATGCAGGGTGTAAATCTCTGTAAATATGAGTATTAAACTTAGATAGTTCATCAGAGAGATGGGTGTATTTCAAAATATCTCTAAAGGTGACAGAAAATCTGTAAGAGTGCGGGTGTAACTCCCAAGTATATATTGCCATTTAACTGCTGCTCTGTCCTGCTCATATCTTAAAACTTGCTTCTGATAAAGTTTGGCTAAAACGGCTAGAGAAATGTCCTATTTCATATAAGAATTTGTATTGTTGCCTGTGTAATGCTGGATGGAAGGATGTTGGAGGTCATATTTTACTGGAAAAGTTGAGGCTCTGAACGGGATGGGGCAGTAGGAGGGGAAGCCGGAGAAGCTGTGCTACCGTCTGTCAGGGTAATCGGTAGTTAAAGATAAGGCCAGATAATGACAGCACTGGGATGGTGTACAGCAGTAAGAGGTGTCCATCCATAAATAAAGTAGGAAATTTTTGGCAGTGGTCTGACAGGAAAGTGTACACGGAGTCAGATTTCAGAGCTGGAGCAGTGAATTGCAGTGAGTCATACAGAGAGCCTGAGTGCTGCCTTTGTTCCACTTGTGTCTGAACGTTGGAGGAGAAGCAGCAGGCTCCAGTTTTTATTAACTTCTTATTTTCATAAGCATAAAGCTCATGTGCCTTACACTTTTCCCTCGCTTAAGTTCTTTCAATTGACTTTCAAAAAATGCTGTCATGGTAAGAACTCCTGCTTCTAAAATTTACGTTTTCTTTTTTTCCACTTGTGTTACTGTATTACACTCTTTGGACTCATTCTTCCCCCACCCCCTTTTTTTTTTTGGCACACCTGCTCAAGGCATACCTGGTGGACCTGGGACTTGTTGCTACTGCTCTTTGGCTTGTCAATCCATGCTGGTGCATCAGCTCAGATCATAGAAGGTAAGATTTCTCCAAATCGCGTTTATAAATTGAGAGTAAGCGTGAATTTTAGGATTTGCTTTCCTATTATGGAAAGAGACTCTACATTTCAGATCTTCATTTTCTCTGCTTCTTGCTGTTCATCATTTCATATAGGAAAGCTGCTGTGAGTTAAGAGCTTAAATTCCCATTCATTCTGGGTGAAGGGAAATAAATACATTGGTTCCCCATCTCTAGGGCAGCCTACCATGCCTGCTCTCTCAGTATCTCTTCAGAGTGTAATAACTAACAGAAAATATTTCAAAGAAATTCAGAATACTGAATGTTTGTACAATTAGGATAGACATATATGTCACTGTGGACATATCAGGAATGTGCCAGGCTTGGTGTGAGTGCAAAGACATGGATATGATGCTTGTTCCAGTGCACAGACCGTTCTCCTGGTAAGTGTCTGAACAAGTCGTGATTTTAAAATTTCCAGAGTTAAATGTTTAGTTTACCAGTCCAGTATTTATGGACTTCCAGTGAAAAGTCTTCTTGTAATTTCAGGTCATATGCTCTTGTAACAGAGCCAAATTCCTTAACATCTCTGGAAGGCATAGCCTCACATTTAACTAGTGAGAGAGAACACTGATTTAAAAGTTTACATCTAATTTTGAGAAAAGTTAAAAAGCTTCATATATTTCTTTGCCATTAGGAACAATGATAGTTATATCAAAAAGCTTTTTTACTAATTAGCAAAAATTGTTGGAATTTGTTATGTAAATGACGCCTAGATAACTGTGATAGGAGTGTTAGAAATTATTGATGGGAAGCAGATATCACATAGGAAGACTTTAATGTTACTCAGACCTTTTTTTACTTTTTAACTGACACTGTCATAGGTAGTGCATCTAAAAACCAAAGCTCCAGGTAGTTATTTCAGTAGGAGAAAAAGCCACAGATTAGTTATCACTAAAAAATGCTATAAGGGCAGATAAGAAATATGTAATGCTGTATTATAGGTAATTAATTAAGGTAACAAACTGAAACCAGCTCTTAGAATTAAGGAATGTATATCTGAATAGTGACTGAAATATAATATATTGCATATCCATTGGAGGCAGATCTGTTGCATCAGGTAAAAGTGTTTTTCTTGAACTTCTCTTGACACTGCATGAGAGAGATCTGGACAGGAAAGAACCAAATTTTGGTACATAAAAGTTAATAAGCAGAAGTTTATTAGAACTACAAGTACAGTGACAAAAACTGTCAAATATTTATTTGACACGCAACGTCTATTTTGGTGGTTCCATACCTGTTTTTATTACCTGAAGGTCTGGTTCTTTAAATATCCTACGCTGTGAAAGTCAGATCAGAAGTAGGAAAGATAATCCCTAATTTTTCTGGACAATTTCTTCCAGTGCAGAATCTTATTACTACTAGAAGGACTCCTAACCTTACCATGAATGAAGTGGAGTTATGCAAGCCTCATTAGGTCACTGGAGACTTGGAGACTGCTCTGGGGATATATTTCTTCATAATTGTCCTAGCCTAATACTCCCTACTATTTTGTCTGTAAATAAAAACGTTCCTGTTCCCCAATGTTTACTAATTTTTTTTACATGTGATTTTTAAGTACTTGACATAATGGGGATCTCATGCTTGCTATTCCACAACATCAGATTATGTTATAAGCAATACTTCCCTGATACTTGGTTTAAATGATTTCATCTCCTGAAATCAGTGTTGAGTGCTAGACATAGGAATAATCTTCCTTTCTTTCTGGTGGTGCAAATACATGACTAATATAAATTCTCTCTGTAACTACTGAAGAGGGAAGAGTTTCATACTTCAAATCTTTTAGTCTAACTATTGGAGAAATAGCCTCATTTTCCTTTCTCACAGTTCCTTTTAGCAGTAAAGTGCAGAGAAATAAACTGTGTATTTAAGATGAAAATGTTTGGAGACAGAGAGTGATTAATTGGCCCTCTGGTATTCAGGCCTTTTGCTGCTAAACGTATGCTTTATCCAGTGTCTTTTTTGTCACTCTCTCCTTTAAGATTACTGCTTTCCAGGATTCTCCAGCCCAATGAATAATGTTGCACTGCTTTTCTGAGCCTGACATCTACTCTATCTACCCATAGCACAGATTTATATCTCTAAATTCCTTTGAATAAAAGAGAAACTGTGAGTGATTAAACGTGGTTTTAGAGGAATGGTGCAGGTGCCTTCTGTTGTACCATTGTGCTGGCTATACACAAAAGGAAAATAATACCTTGAGATGTTCTTGGGTTGGTTAAATAATGTCAAGAAAATTGCTCAGGAATCGAATTATTCAGTGAGGGATAAGGAAGGGGTAACTTATTTTTTACAAACCTGAAAACAAAGCAGTGACCCTCATAGTTTAGAGGAGAAAAGTTTGCCATCTGTGTCTTCACCATCTTTTTCTTGCCCTGGCGAGCACTGAACTGTGGAGCAGGGTTGAGGGTGCTGAATAAAACAAAAGTCTCTGGCCCTCCAGCAGAGGGCTTGAAATCTGCCATGTCTTTGTGAGAGATAGTAGAAAGATTAAGTAGGAAATTTAAATCATTTTCCTATCAATGTTTTGACCAAGTCTTGATCTACTTGATGAAATTATGGGTATTTCCTACCAAAAAAAAGGGGGAAAAAGAAAGAATGGTGGGAAATTGCAGGGGGGAAATTCAGATGACTGTCTTTGAAATTGTTTGAGAACTTCTGGGTTCTAGTTTAACTTTTTATTGAGCTTGTGAGATGTTGAGCCTTTTGCTTCAGTAGCAGTATTGCTTTCCTTTCCAAGTCTGAGAATGTCTGACTACTGCTATCATAGTATAATGGAACAGACAATTTTAAGAAGTATTTTAAGCCTTACATTTAAAGTAATGAACAACTAATTGTAAAAAAAAATACTTAAAATGTTGAAACATTTATTTCAGAACTTTAAAATTCAGTTACACAGTCTGCAAATTGAAGGAATTTGGTCATTATTTCACAAAAACTTTTAAGAAATAATACAATCTTGCTGTAGAGTGGAACTAGCGTTCTGAAATCCCAGCATTTTTTGTGAGTTAGAGTTCTGAATTTTTACTATCTTTGTTGAAAGATTTCAGTGCATTTCACTGCAACTAACATTGCATATATACAAAAAGGTAAGGAATAAAATGCCTTCTTCCTCTTCACCCAAATACAGTGTCATTGGAACCTATGGAGAGCTTTTGCAGTTTTTCTCCTCTGTTCACAAAAATTGTGCAAATACAGTACCCTATTCTACTTGGGTTTGTGTGGGAGGTTTGAAGATGTGTTGGTGTCTTAATAAAGTAATTCATCACTTCTCTTTCACTCAAACAATTAAGCATGTATCTGTCTGTTCATAAATTGTGGTCTGTCTTATCTGGAACTGCCTTGTGGTGCATGTACTTGGCCCTTAATTGTACTTGATAATATATCTTGACATATACTGATTCCTATGGCTGCTTTTTCCATGTTTTGCATCTTATTTTGCATCTAATAACAAAGTAAGTTAGTGAGTAGAAGGTGCTCAGAATACAGCCCTGAACATGCTGGCACCCAGGGTGTGGACAGAATTAAAGTTAAAAAATCTCAGTGTTAACCCTGCCAAAGTTTGAAGGATAAACTCCTTCCTATGACTTGCTCTAGCCTCTTTCAGGAGTCACATTTATTCTTCTAGACTATCTAGGCAATTAATTGAATTTTTTTGTTCTTTGTAGTCAAATCAGTGTATGCATTTATAAATTATAGAAAAGAATTGTTTAAATGGTTCTGCAGTTTATATTGTGTTTATGAGCTCTAAAAGAAGCTTTACAAATTTCTCATTGACATCTGGATTTTATTATTAGCCAAGCTGAACAGCACTTTCTTGGTCTAAGTAACATGCTCACCAATACTTTACATAAAGTAAATATTTGTCTCTTTCATTGGCCCTCTGTACACAGAAAGGCTGTCATTAGGCTGTTGACATAAACTTTGCACTCATGGCCTGCTGAGTTTAATGGAGGAATCCTGAATTATTGATTTTCATTGGCTGATTATCAACTAGTGTGGTTCATACAAGCAGTAAACCAGAACTTCTCTTCCCAGTGAACTGACATAATGAGTATAAACATGTATATACATTTAAAATCTTGTTTGATTTTAAATAATGTCTGTATCTGCTGTATGAGTGTTAAATGTGTGCAATCACACATGTGATAGGGATGGTTCTGTCCATTCTTTCCAAAGACAGGACACAATTACCATGAAGAGCACTCAGATGGCACTACATCCTCTTGTACCAGACTGAGCATTTGGACCTCATCAAACTGCACTTGAGTTTAAATTGAACGAGCCACTGTGATCTTTCAGGCATGTCTTCAAGCTGTTACCAGCTGTTGTGCATGTTTTTAACGTGGAGCTGAACCTGATTTCATAGTTGATAAAGGCCATTCCATGCAAAGCATAGTAATTTACAATAGAAAATCGGTTTCAGTTGGGGTCATCTCTTGCTGTAGCTGAAGAGATTGATAACACCAGTAGAACAAACCTGATTTAGAAAATTTGTTCCATTCTGTCACTTCTCTAAATTGATCCATTTTCTGTGTAACACCCTCTACATGTTAATTCTCTTGTACAGTAAACTACATGTTTCCTAAGCAACTCTACGAGGCAACAGAACATGGGGATCTTTTAGATTTTTTTGAGGCCTCAGAAGAGGAAACCAGCTAGGGTGGATATGGTGTTATAATAACTGTCTTCATTGCATCTCTGAAGTCTGCAGTAAGCACTTGTTTCCATGATCTGAATAGAACTTAAAATTGCAATTGTGCTTGCATTTGCCACTTGCATTTTGTATTTGAAGGACCCTTTTTATACATGGGCATCAGGAGAAAAGATTTGATTGCACTATTTATGTTTGGGATATTCAAAGTGTTTCAAAGAACTTTTTTCTTATTCTATATTAATAACAAAATCAAACACAGTTTTGGGAGCTGTCTGGGCCTTTGGCTGTGATTTCTTCCCCTTTCCTCTGCTGTATTAGCTGTGGATGGGTTTGTTTTCTCTTGTAGTGGTATCTCACATTTGACCAAATTCATGAGTAGCTTTGCCAATTTATGAAAGTGTGCCTTGGCTAGAAAGACAGTAAATTTTACAGTCCCGTGAAATCTGATTGCTTTATATGAGATGTCATTAATGTTAACTACTTAAGAGAGGATGTCTATTTATCATCATTTTTAAGTCCTCAAACAATCTTTTCCCATTTGGCCATTATAGCAGGTTTAAAAACAACAAAATCAGCCAGCAATTAAACTCTGATTTATTTCATTCATAAAATCTTCTAATCTCTAGCAGCTCCTGTTCCCAAACCTAGAAATTCACAGACGTTGCAGAGAATACATTGCAGATAGAATTCTCCCAAAGAATGAGTAAAATGAGCAAACCTCAGTTTTAATGTATTTGCATATGAGGAGTGTGAAATGATAGATGTATTATTCAGGATACTTTCTGGTCAGAAAGCCTTGGAAAAAACAGCTGACAGAGCTGAACGTGCCTTGACAAAGAATTGCAATATTTTAAATGATTTTTGGCTGTCTTAACCTCAATTTGAGAAGAACCAGGGTCTGAACCAAGGTTTTCTGAAAGGTTCAGAGAAGAACCAGGGTCTCCTGGAGGCATTCAAGCATGTTTTATTCCAAACATTCAACTAATGGAAGCCTGAATCTGGTAATAGTTATTCAGTGATGAGATTTTAATTTGAACTGCACCATAACTCATGGTCTTTTACTCTGTCTTCAGTACAGAAGACAATAAAGGATTATTGTCAGTTCATTCCACATTTGGGAACCCTCTGGGTCTTATGACTCTGGGTCTACCTCCCCTATTGCTACTGAATACATTTCTTGCTGTGATCAGTTACTACCACAGTAACTTATAAGTGCTCAGGTAGGATTAACTTCCAGTGCTATTTGTGGCATATCTTTCCCTGAACTGTGAAATCGGAGTTCCATACATAGTCAGGATGTCTAGCTCTGCTTCTTGGGAAAGCTGAATATAGCTTTTGACTTTCACTGTACCTTTTTGGTGGTTGGAGACTAAGAGGGCATTATAGTATCTGTCATTACTCATTGCATTTTATATTCACTTCCCTTTTTACAAGATACACATTACCTAACTCAAGGAGAACAGAACCCAACTAAAAATAATTTTAATTTTGTGCTGCCTGCTAAAGAGTAAGTTGATGACTGTGAGAGTAAAGAATCTTGCTCCAAGACATGCTTCAATATTTTCTATAAGCTGTGGATATTTTGAGTAGCCTGTAACTGGGGTTTTCTGCAAAACTGTTTCAGAACATAAACCAGTGTGGCATCCAAGCTCTGATTCACCTCTGGTGATATTTCCTTTAAGCAAACACAAACAGTAAAAGGAAGCATATGAGAGCTGGAAACAGGGTCAGGTGGCACCACAACAATATAGAGCCAGTGTCTGAGAGTATAGTAACCAGGTCAGAAAAGTCAAAGCCTGTTTGGAATTAAATCTAGCAAGGAATGTGAAGAGCAACAAGAAAGGCTGTTATGGGTATACCAGCAACCAAAAGAAGACTAGAGAAGATGTGGATCTGCTGCTGAATGGAATGGGGCCAGGAACCTGATGGCAGGGGCGTGGAAACAGCCCAGGTACTCAATGCCTTCTTGGTCTTGCTTTTTACTCGTAAGATTTCCCTTCAGGAAACTGAGCCACTCTGCCCGCTGAGAAAGTCTGAAACCATGAATAGTCCTCCATTGAGGCAGACTGAGTGAGAGGACATTGAAATCAGTTGGAGGTGTGGAAGTCCACAGGACCTGACCATGATGGGACACATCCATGAGGCCATCCATCAAACTGCCTAGTGTCATTGAGATAGAACTTTTGATTATCTTTGGACAATTCTGGTGATCAGAAGAAGATTCTATGGATGGGAAGAAAGCCAATGTCACTCCTATTTTCAAGAAGGGCAAGGAGCCGTACCTGGGGATCTTCAGGCTGATCAGATGACCTCCATTCCTGGGAAGGTGTGGAGGGCAAGGAGCCGTACCTGGGGATCTTCAGGCTGATCAGATGACCTCCATTCCTGGGAAGGTGTGGGAGCACTGAATTGCAAGAACAAGGTGATTAGGAGTAGTCAGCTCATATGTGTGAAGGGGAAAATTTTGTCTCATAGCCTTCTGCAATGAAATAACCAGCTCACTGTGTGAGGAAAAGACAGTTGATATTTGTCGTCTTGTGCATGATTTTCAGCACTGTCTCCTGTAACATCCACATTGATAAAGTCATGAAGCATGGACTAGATAAGTGGGCAATGAGGTGCATTGACAAGAGTCTGACCTACATGTGCTTGTAGAGTTGTAATCAGTGGTATGAAGTGCTGTTCCTGGCTGCTACTGGGTGTTTCTTCCTGGGTACTACTACATTAGTGTACTACTCTGTGGTGCATACTGGGACCAACACTTCTTTAAATCTTCACTCACAATATGGATGATGTGATAGACTGAACCCTGAATGTCTCAGGTAGAATCTGGTCCCACACTTAAAAAGTGGTCGCTGCAAAATTTTATGACTTGTTGAACCGTGCTCATATCTTATGAGCCATGCTCATAAGATAAACAGACACCTGGATCTGTTTGGGGTGGAAAAGGAACTATGTAGCTTTTCTAGATGTATTATTTTTTCTTCCTTGATTGTATCAAAGAAACTTAACCAGATGCCAGTAGGCATCAAGTCCTTTTGTCCCTACTATTATACATATATACTATATCATAATATGTTTGATGTTGTGTGATTCCAAGATAAGCACAGGTTAAACAGAGGCTGGCCATGGTCTTCGTGTGTAAAGAGGTTTATTCTCAGAGCTGGTACATAGTGAGGTTGCCCGTGTCGGTGCAGGACAGGGAAGCCCTCCGGTTGCCCGTGCCCTATATATGCAGGGGGCCCGGGCATGCGCACCTGGGTCCCTGTTTCCCTATCTCTAATGAGAATGGAATGTATTTACACATTGTAACTGTGGGAACCACTAACCATGAGGCTTCCCACCATGAGCCCTCTACCTATTTGTCACAATTTCTATGCAGGCAAAATGGAGTCTTGAGCCATAGACAGCCTTATCCTAATCCTCCTTGAATAGGTCTTCCGGCAAAATCACATGGTCCCTAACATGTCTTCATTTGATAAGTAAGAAATATCAAGCATACATTGCA
This sequence comes from Atrichornis clamosus, assembly GCA_013400975.1. NCBI lineage: Eukaryota > Metazoa > Chordata > Aves > Passeriformes > Menuridae > Atrichornis > Atrichornis clamosus. The sequence goes on along the minus strand of WBMZ01011709.1, from coordinate 184,097 downwards.
GGTACAACATTTCGTTAAATATATTAATTTAGAGTTTTTACTGATTTCCCTGAATTTCTTTCTGTCCTACAGAAAATGAACTCAGCACTGTTATGTTGCATTAGAAGGTGTATCTTCAGGTGTAAAGGTGTTGTTGTGGACAATTGAAACAAATGTGCTGGTAGCTTGCTGAATTACTAGCCATCAGTGGTCTACAAAGTAGACTAAGGGGAAAATTATGCAAAATCTAAGGCTTTTCTAGGAATCCTCTCATATTTGGAACTCCTAACACCAAAGTATCCATTGATCAGGCCCAGTAGTCCTTCCTGCCAGTCCATTGGCTGCATCACAGACTGAGGTGTGAGGGAGCAGTGTCTCCCCACAATAAGGGTCTTTATTTCCACCATCCCACTTTGGTTAGCTACAGGTTATCTTATTACACTGTGTCACTTCTGGAATATGTGAATATGATGCTTTTTTATTCTCAGAGGGCCAAAGTCTTAGCTTTTCTTAGCCTTCAACTTTCCAAAAGCTGTTCCAGTTCCATCTGTTTCAACACTCTGCCAAACCAGCACAGCTCTTGGCTTGGTAGGAGGAACCTCTAATCCATAATGAATGCTCCATAGCAGTGCTGCCACTTTCCTGTGGGTGTGGATTCATATGACTCAAACTCTTTCACGCTTTTCACTGTGAAAAACAAGCAAACATTTCATCCTGTTCAGACTAGCTGTGAATGTGGTTTAACACATGTTTGGGGTTTTTTTAATTTTCTGTCTTTAGTTTCTTTCACATGCAGTTACAGGAAAGAATAAGACACATAGAAGTTTTGCAAGTTTTCTCAGCTGAAAAAATCGGGCTCTTGATCAAAATAACCTATCAGTTATTGTAGTGAAATGGCATTAATGTAACAACACTTATCTGAAAGAGTTTTAAATTTTTAACTATTGTTCTATAAAGTATAGCATATTAGTGTATAACTCCATTTGTTTTTACCAAACAATACTTTACTGAACTCAAAGTACTGCTATTGTGACCTTATATTATAATCAGGGGTTTGATTCTATGTTTATATTCCTTGTTGGGTTTTTGTCTTTTGGATTTTCAGGGGGTTTTTTGGAGTGTGGATTTTTTTCTGATACACTTATATTGAAGCATGTATCTCTTATGAGATGTAAATCTGACAAATAAGTACCACATGGCAACTTCCTGGTCCAGAGGTATGATGATTCGGGAAAAAACTGCTGCTTCAACTAGGAGTTAATGCAGTGTTAAATGAATACTTGCTTACAGGCCCTATGGCATACTGAAGTTACTTGTATCTTAAGTGTTCTATTTCAACACATTTTTTTTTTCCATACACATTTCAGAATTTCCACAGAGAACGTTCAAAAGAAGCTACTGTCTCATTTAGCTCCTATACACTCGGCAGAACAAAACTTCACTATATGATTTGGTATAAATCCCTAAGACAACTATGGGTAAAGCTAGACTGTCTAGATGAATACCTTGTATTGTCATCTGTTCTGTGTATAATTACAACACCATAGCCATACCTTGGAGTATTTTGGAAATATTAACTATCCCTGTATGATATGTTTATCTAACAAGAACAAAAGTTGGTTTTCCCGTGTCTGAATACTTAGCTCTGCTATGTTTTCTCTTCTTCATGGATCAATCTGTAAATGTAGATCAGTGCAACACACATAATGCAGACTGAAATCCATGAAGGAAAATTCATGTGAAGCAGTCCGTTATAATGACACCATCATCAAAGTGGTTGATAGGTAGTGTTTGTTTCCTCACTGAGGAAGATGGGATGACTGTGTGCCTCCAACTTCTTTTGGCCTTTCCATTTTTGGTTCACAATATGTAAAAGGAGCAAACTTTGCATTTTGAAACCAGAAGAGGTGGGGAGACACTCAGCACTTGTCTCCACATCCTCATACATCTGCACAAGGATCAGAAGGGAACTTGGTCATAACACCTGTACCTATCCTGAAGTGCAAGTGGAGCAGTTTGACAGGCTTTGGATGGTTCTCTACATGCTCTCTAATGGTCATAACACAAAGAGTTCTCAACTATCAGTTTATTTAAAATACATGTTGTAAGTTGTAGGGAAAACCTAAAGATTGAAAGTCAGTTGGATGTTATCTGTGGATTTCCCAAACGGAATCCCTCTTAGTCCAGTTTAGAAACTTACGGCATTCTTCATCTGAAGACAAAACTTTTGTTAAACAGCTAAAAAAGCATTCAGTATATAGCTTTTGTTTTTGGCATCCTCTCTTTACTGACACCTCACTATTTTGCCATCTGTTTCTGTTCAATATTCTTTTACCATTGACCTGTAGATCCTAAGTGTCTCTCATAGCAACTTCAGCCATCCTGTATCTCCAGAAGTTTCCACTCCTGGGTAAGGTGATGACATGGTCCTTGTCTTTGCTACGTGAATGGTGGTAGAAACAAAAGAGGCAGACTCTTCTCAGAGGATAAAACAGAGCTAAAGAATAAATAAGAGTCCAAAAGTGCAACAAAAGGAAATTTTGAGTGAACAAATGGGAAAAAAATTCACCATGGCAGCAGTTAAGTTCTGGAAGAGTCTGTAGGATCTCCATTCTTGCAAGTATCCTAAACTTGACTAGAAAAGGCTCTTGGCAACACAGTTCTTCAGATTAGTCCGGTATTGAGCAGCAGATTGGACTAGATGATATTTAGAGGGCTCTCATATACTTATTTTTCTGTGCTTTTTAAATACGGAACTTAAAATTGGGCTTTATACACTTGTTTCTGAGTCTAGTTCTCAGTGACTTGCCCATGGTCACAGAAAAGGACAGTCAAAGACCAGGAGAGAGTGTATACTTAATACTAAAAGACCTGAATTGTGCATGGCTGTTTTAATCACTTTCTGTTTGTGATTATTCTTGTTAGAATAATCAGAGAGTTGATAGGCTGCTAACACTAAGACACAATATTTGTATGGAATCAAGTGACCCTTTTCCACTTTACTTATTTGTCTGAAGATTGGTCAAAGAATATACCCTTTTCATTTTCCATTTTCCGCTTTTTCCTTTTTCTCTCTTCCCTTTTCTCTTTTCCCTCTCCTTTTCCCCTTTCTCTGTTCTTACTTCTCCATTTTCCTCTTTCTCCTCACTTTCCATTTCCACTTCTGTTTTTCATCTTGTTTTGTTTTGAAATTCTGTAGAATGATTTTGGGGAAAATCAATCTTGGAGCAGAACACAGGAATATGTTACTGTAACCTTATGATTTCTCATCTTTCCTCATGATCCTGCTGATTGTGAGGCTGTTTAAACAATGCTCTTGTCCTCCCTTCTAAGAAAGTAGAGGTGAAGGATTTTTGAAATTTAAGTGCTTGCTTTCTTGTTCTCTGCCCTTTCAGGGGCTCGTGGTCAGGCAGGCTATACTGAACACAAACTCTGTGGTCCTTCCTTCTCTGCAGCTCTTGCACCCAGTCTCAGAAAAACCCTGTCACAGTGACTATAGTCAAAAACGTCAGCTGTTTGGGACAGAGGCAGAATGTACCTCTGCATTAATACAAGAAAACCTGTGACTACAATGACATTTACTGCTGAACTTTTGCCCTTCTGCTACTGCACAATTTAAATTCTCAATATAAAAAGGGAAGTCTCTGATTTCAATAAGTACTTCTGAAATCAAACCAAAACAGATCCTCAGTATGGAAATAAGTCTAAAGACAAAAAATGAAAGGCTGTCATATTAAAGATATGACTAGCATTATCAATATAGTACTAAGGACGAATTGCATTTTCTTGACATTTACATATGTTTATATATGTTTACGAAGAGTGTGGAGGAGAATTTCCCCTCTGTCTAACTCCAAGACATAGTTTGTTATCTGGGGTTAATTATTTTAAAACACTATCCTATTCTACTTGATAGGCTTGCCTCAAATTTTAGGAAAAGTGTTTTAGACCCAGAGAACTCTGTTCTGAATGGGTCAGACTCCTAAAGTATCAGTGACTCTGTGATCTAAGCTGTGACTTATTGTTCTGATTCAGTGTTATTCCTGCTATATGCATGTGTCACAGAAAATAGACAGCATTCTAATTTAGGATAATCACTGAATATTATGAAAGGTTTTCACCCTGCAATGTTAATGGGTATTTTAAACTTAAAGCCAACATGAAGTCCTTGCTGAAACTGATGCTTTATTCAGCACCTAAAAGCTAATCTCATACATAAGTGGTTGTAGGATCAGGGCTTGAATAAACAAAGAGTATGTTGGAAGATTAAGAAAACAAGCATATATTTCTTCCCTTAGTGGCTACAAATTCATAAAATGCAATCAAACCTAGCAGAGGTGTACAATTATTGTCTATATTACTTTCTCCTAATTTTAACTGAGAAACAAAAACAAATGTACTTCCCAAACTGGAAAACATTCACTGCTGGAAAAAGACTTGTGTCTGTCTTAGTTGTGATACAAATCACTAATAAATTCTTATTTGTATTTCTCATTCCAAAAAGTTTTACAGCCACATGACCTTACAAAGAGTTACTTTACAGAATTCTGTCTTTGAAGATTACAAATTACTGGACTTAAACATTTTTTTGTGGCTTTATGTTAATCGGATGATACATTTCATGTTTGTCTAGATACAAGAAAATTTTGACACTCAATTACATGAAATTTTGTTTCATAGTTGTCCTGGGTTGTGGGGGTGTAGTAAAACAATGTATTCTACCCCATCTGTATTAGCCCTGATGAGCTGTTAATGACAGGCCGTTTGCAACAACTGCCCGGTGTATATTTGGCCCCTCGGACTGCAAGCTGGATGCTAGATAAGGTAGGTGATGAGATAGGGTCCATTTGGCTGTGGTGAGATAGGGTCCATTTGGCTTCACAAAAGACACAGCTGGGAGAGCTTCCCCCTGAAAACACCAACAATAATCACACCCATCCTGAGGGGGCCATCTCTGTTAATGGGCCATCATGGACAATGGGCAGCTGTAACGACCCAACCACCCAGAACCTCCCAAACTGTCTTATCTCATCATTCCATTGTGAAATGCTCCGCCCTGGGGGAGGTACATGGACATTCCGGCGGGAATATAATGAAGCCTGCCTGAGCGTTGGTACACACTCTCTGGCACCGATTCCAGGAGCTGCAGAGGATCACTACTCCCACTGGACTGCAACCACCGCTCAACCGGACTGCAGCCTCCCCTGCCTCACCAGCGCCCCTACCCGGGTGTGGCCAGAGCTACACCACAGGGGAAACTGGGTGACAGGTGGGAAGTCTGTTACTGGTGTTTGTTGTTGTTGTTGCTGTTTGTTCTGTTGGGTTATATCTATCTATCTATATATATTTTTTAGTAAAGAACTGTTATTCCTTTTCCCATATTTGATCTCAAAAGCCTGATAATTTTCAAAACTACAGTAATTCAGGGGAGGGGGAGATTCCTTCCACTCCAGGAGGGTTCCTGCTTTTCCTTGGCAGATATCTGCCTTTCAAACTAAGACAATAGTTTTTCTTCATTTAGAAGCCATTTCATGAATATGTCTGTTCTCTAAATATATACTTGGGTAGATGTTACTATAACTTCTGTTTTCTTTGTAATGGATGTAGACTGTCAGGGAGCACGAAGGTAGGCTGCTCTATAGTGGTCAGGAAGCTGGAAGCCAACTATGTGAACTGGTGACCACACCAGCAAGGGCACAGTTCCACAGTAAGAAAGCAACATGAACAGAATATTTTTGTTGAACTTTGGCCAAGTTCAGCCAAGAGCACATATTATTGCACAAGTCCACAGTATGAGGAAGACAGAATGTTAAGCCAGGAATACAAGCTTTTGGGTAAAGCTCTGGGTCTGGGTCAGCAGGACTCATGGCTGGACATGGACTAGCCAGCTGCAACATAACACAGACAGGGACCAAAGGCAAGATTCTCAGTTTAAAGGCAGCTGCCAAAAGAAGGAGTGAGGTAAAGCCCTGCTGTGACTTCTCAGAACTGTTTTTGCAGGGGATGTTAAATGCAAGAGACCTACAGCCATCAGAGAGCAATATTGTCTTTGTACTTGCTCTAGAAATTAACCTCTTTATTACTGAGGTGTCTTCGGATTTTAACATACAGTGGAGAGCACCGTCTTGGTTACCTGTCTGGACACAGAATAAAAAAGCTCCTCTTGGCTTTTACTACAGGTGAAGTGATTACATCCTGAATGATGTGTAAAATTGTCTCACAGAGAACTGTAATTACATTTCATGATCATTTGATCCAGACATTCACTTCACTATATTGCCTTATTATTAATCTGTGCATATTATGCGTCTTGTCACATGGAAGCAATGATGCAGCCACTAGTGTGCTGGCAGCAATTCTTGTCAGATAAAAATGACAGAATGGTAGGAATCTAAGCTCTAACAGATGATCCTATGTGATATCCCTGGTGCAATTGTGCTGTTTGAACTTTTTCCCATCTGGGGTATTGAGGAAGATTTGAGAGGGTTTGTGGCGCAGAGCAGAGCCCCACAGTAGCAGAGGCATTGTATGATTTGAATATTGAAAAGCTTAAAGATGTCACTATGCAAAACTCCCTCTTTTTCTCAGCTTGTATTGCAGATATGCCAGAAGTTACTTAGCCACTGATGACGACAACGATGATGATAATTATGAAATCTTTCTGGGTCCTGGGATTCCCTGCTCCATCACACTTTTACTGGTCTATTTGCACTTATATACTGAGAAAAAATATGCCTATTTGCCAAAGCAGAGAACCAGATATTCTCCAGATTTGCAATGCCATTTTAATTATTAACATGAGAATTAATAATTAATGTGGTAACTAATATAATGTAAACCAACAAAAAAACCTAGTGAGGCCTCTGTGCAGTTCATAATGATTTTGTAGCAACATAGCTTAAACTTAGATCCGTGATATTTTGTCCAGAGAAAACTGTGTTGCCTTCTTATTAGTAATATTTTGTTTTTAGCTTTGCTGCCTTGTATCTGTTATTTTAATATGGCCAACAGAAGAAATTTGAGAGATGGAATGGCATGTGCTCCTTGAGAACCTCCTTTCTTGGTAGACAAAAAAAAATGGGTTGAAGTTTTCTTTACTCTGTCTGACAAAACCCAGCAGTCTTGTAACTGCAAAGTCTGAAGTATTTCAGAAATCAGTTTTGTCTGTATTCATGGTGTCTCTTTTGTGCCAAAGCACAGACCAAGTCCATTGTAACTGTACATTAGGAATTGCATACAGGAATGTCCACATTATTCAGAGAGAAATTGCTATTTATAACTGCTTCCAGCCTACTCTTTCTCTACATGAAAGAATTTTATGCTACTGTTAAAACATTGTAGAACATTGACACTTTGAAGTCTGGATCATTTCAAAAGAAACTGTCCTCTGCTTTCTGAACTCAGCAGTGGTACTGGCTTTTTTCCCCCTGATTATTTTGATTTTCAACAAAGTGAATGCAATTTTGCAGTACTTTAATATAGCTTTTCTCATGAAAAGTTGACTGCAATGCATTGTGTAGAGAAAGTAATTTTCTTAGGCATTTCTGTAACACCTCTGACCCCTGGCCATAAACCAGCACTTTTGTGAGGGTAGATGCTCTCTGCAGTCAGAGTGAAGATATCTGTGTGACACAGAGGAAAGCAGTTTCTACAGAGATTAATGAAGGAAAACTGCCTTTGGATAACTGTCAACTTCAAATAATTTTTTGTTGCAGCAGATGGTCTCCAGTTACTACTAAAGGAAATGAATATTCATTTGGATGAACTAAATGCTAAAATTAATGTAAGAGCTAGGAAGGACTTTTTTTTCTAAATGTGGAAGGAATGCAGCTCTTTTTGTTCCAGGCATAAGCTAATCAGTGAAATGATGCAAGAATTTTGCAAGATTTGAAGGATTAATTTTCCCAGTGGGCAGTCTATTTGGTAATTACTCATTTTCTTGCTGACTTGGGCAGCAGCCACCACTGAAGACTGAAGCAAACAGATGTCTTGTGAGATAGCAAGTGGTTGCCTTCTTTGTTGCTGACAGCATACAGCTCACAGTGTGCTGAAAAACAGTTGGCACCTGCTGAGGTTGTGCTAAGGATTTTATTTACCTCTTTTATTTCTATTGCAGACCAAATTTTGTCTAATTGCTGCTGGATATATCCTTGCATTTGAAACTATGCCAAGGCAAGTCTGCTATGATTAAATGTAGGAGGTTTTTTACCTTTGACTTCCTTAAAAAGTCTTATGCTTTCCTCACTCACAAGTTTCATTATGGAGACTGCAGAAATGAGACCAAGCAGAATCCACTTTCTTTAGATTTAGCTCTAGATAAAAGCCAGCATTTACTTTTCTTAGGCATTCTGACACTCTTAAAAATAACAACAGCAATAATAATTTGGGTTTCTTTTCAATGTAAAGCGAAACTTTGACATTTTCTCAACTGTTTGCCCCCACTTCGCTCAGTAAATTCTGCAAGGTTACTGAGCCTTCAAAACTTGTTCCAGCATCTCCCAGTCCAGTTGTGGTTCCTGAGAGTTCAGCTCCTAACACTGTGTCATTCACAAGATACAGAGAGCTCTGAGGGTCTACCAGCCATATAAGTTCTCCCCATGATGTGAGAAGCTCCCAGTAAGTTCATGTTTTCTATGGATGCTGCCTCAAAGCTGAGAAAGATAGAAAGACCTGAAATTTTCATGTCTCCTGTTTTGAAGTCAAGGCTAATCCATGTTTTACTGGTCCATGTCTTCCCAGCTCCTAGCTTAGTCTCAGGCCTTCTGTACTTCTTGTTGTGAAGGTGAAAGCAGAACTTTGAAAGCCATGAAGTCCCAGTCTCTGGGGTTTTTTGTATTATGGGACTGTCCTGAAGCTTTGAACTCAAGATGTCCAGGTGAATTGAAAAAATCAGTTACGATTTTGTTTAGTATCTGATTTTACATAGTATGCCAGACCTTTCAAAAGAAGCATGATTGTATTTTGGCAAAAGTTCATCGACACTAACATGTTTTCTAAACATCTCTAATCAGAGATGCCTCACTTCATTATAAAACTCCTTCTCAAATCAATTAGGAAAAAAGTCAGAGACATGTACCTGAAAAACAGGAATACTCTATGTGGTATTTACTGCTATAAATTAAAATTCAGGCAAGCTTAATGCTGAAATGAATACAAAACCAATGGAAAACTGGAGCCAAAGGGATGGAAATCTTTGCTGTGTTCTGCAAGCTTGTATCCTAAACTAGCACAGAGTTTGATAAGGCCATCATGAAGACCCAGCACTGCCTTGAAAACAGAAACTTCAGAAAGAAAAGAGGAAGGGAAGATGGAATTTACTGAATGCTGCCAATATTCTCTTCAACATTAGCAACTGGGATATGACCAAACCGTTGCAATATATGACCAATGAGTGGTTCAGTAATTCTGTGCTTGACCTGGAAATGTTCAACTGACACTGGAGTGCTGTGTCAGCACACTTGTGTCAAGACACGTTGAAAGATGGCTTCACTGCACCAAAACTAGAGCTTGTTCAATATAATTCTGAGTGCTTTATAAATATTGCCATGAATTCCACAGATGAATATGGATTTCCTGGTGTATTCAACAAATACAAATTTTTGAACACAGGAAACATTTTTTTAAATGACTACGAACCTTACAAAAACTCTTAAGGTTGAAAGGACTTTCATAGAATATTGAAATCACAGAAAAGCATTTTCAACCACCCATATGGAGAGATTGTGAATTTGGTGCAAAATTTTGTTTTCAGAAGTTCTGATAAAAGTTGGAGCCTTGAGGAAGAAAGGAGAAAAATTTGTCTTAAATCACATACTTTATGAATATCAAAGAAGACTTTGATTTGACCAGTCTTGAGTTTTTCTATTTTCTATTATCTGCAATGAAAACCTATCTCATGAAATTTGCTAAGTGTCTGACTCCTTGTATTTTAAGAATAATAATCATAAAGATAACCAGAAGTCTGTAACCTGTCATTATCTGTCTCCTTTAGCTGACTTATATGATAAGTGTGAAATCACTGGAAGAATTGAGAGTGGATTTGTCTTTCTACCTTTTGTAAGAAGTTGTACAAACTATTTTAATTGCATTCTAATGAGATAAATATGCCATACAATGAAAATTCCATAGCTTTTTTTCTTTAACACTGTAATGGCCAAAGAGCTTGATTTAGAAAACCAGACAGACCAGGAAATTTGGATATTGCTATTGCTGTCTTTGTTACAAGGAATTATATAAAACTAGATAATCAAAGGGAAACCATTTATATGATGAATATAAAGTAGACCAAAAAAAAGTTATGCCACTGTCAGTGTGTCAATCATTTTGTCACAGCCTACAATCCATCAGAATAATCACAAGCAGGAAATTAAGCATGAGAAAAACTTAGACCTTCTTGAATGGATCCTGAAAAGGGCCATGAAGATGTAGGCAGATGGAGCACCTTTTCTATGAGGACTGACAGAGAGAGTTGGGGCTGTCCAGCATGGAGAAAAGAAGGCTTTATAGCACCTTCCAGTACCTAAAGGGGGCTTATGAGAGAGCTGGAGAGTGACTTTTTACAACTGTATGTAATGATAGGACATAGGGGAATGGATTTAAGCTAAAAGAGAGAAGGTTTAGATCAGATGTGAGGAAGAAATTCTTACAGGGTGGGGAGGCACTGGAACAGGTTGCCCAGAGAAATTGTGGATGCCCCATCCCTGGAAGTGTTCAAGGCCAGGCTGGATCGGGCTCTGAGCAACCTGTTCTACTGGAAGATATCCCCGCTCATAGCAAGGAATTTGGAACTAGGCAATCATTAAGGTCCCCTCCAAACCAAGACATTCTATGATTCTGTGATATTCTGCTCTGAGAAGTACAAAAATAAATTTAAAAAAAATCATACCACATTCAGACATCAAGATGTCTCACAGAGCCACTGTCACTCCCTTGCAATATGCTAAATCTCATAGTAAATTCTAATAGCTCAGGGATGGGTGCTGATATGCAGTCTGATTTATCTCAAGAAGGTAAATTCTTGCCAAGTAGTTTTGCAATACATTTGCTAGGCTCACTGTCAGCAAGCAAGCTCACTTTTTGAAAGCAACAATAAATGCTTAAAATGCAGAAGTAGTCAAAACATTGTAATATCAAGACTTGCTTGGAATAATACTTTACAATGTTTTCAGTAAGATTCTGCAGGACTTCTGGGAGTTGCTATTTTAAGGATGTATTTATTTGCTTCATTTTTCTCATTTTCTTCCTCCACATTGTCCATGTTCTTCCTTCAATCGTGTTGCAAGGATCAAAACATTTATAGCTTTTTAAAAAAGTATTTGTTTGGTCATATGCTCATTTTTATGTTAGCTGTTACAGGTGAGAGAGGGGTATCCATTCAGAGACTTTTGAGATCTTAGTTCTCCAAGATTATTTCTTGAATACCAGCAGAATTCCCATATCATTTAATAAATTTAACATAGAAGTGTTGCTTAATTTAAACATTACCATTAACAAGATAACACAAAAATTTTACTTCATAGTCCTCCTAGAATAATGCTATTTGTGGAAGGAAAGCTAACATAACTGCTGTTAAAGTCTGTCATGATTTGCTGCTGCATGTGTTCTGGACTGCAACACTTAAAGAGTGCTGTTCCTATATATAGCCATATAAAGCATGTTAATTATCAAATAAACCCTCCTTGCTGCATGGAAAATATTTTCCATTATATGACCCATTCCACAGTGTATATGGTCAGTGATGAAATAAACATCTGATTTCCTACTGGTTGCAGTCAGATAAAGAATTCTACAAGGATCTGATAAATCAGTTCTGTAAGAAGCGCAGCTACAGATACATCCTTTATGACCCTGTATCACAGAGCTGAACAACTCTGTTTAGTAACTCTTCACACAAAGGTGTTTTTTCTTTCCGTTTCAAACAAATAATCCTTTAGGCATTAGCTCTATTTTGCGGGGATTTACCACTACCTATCAGTAGGCTGCCTGTTAATTTTTCATAGTAGTGATGTTGACTAGGATGCTTTTGTTGTTGCTCTGAGAAGCTTCAGTGAGATGTGAATGCAACATAAATTTAGCCAGAAAATAAAAAATTCTATTGTCAGGAATAATGAGGATATCCCCAGATAACAGAGGAAAACTGTATCATCTTCTTAAAAGCATCAAGGTGCTCAGCCTTTTAAATACACCATTACTTTTAATTGTCAGAGATCTGTTTCGGAAATTTCACATTACTTTGCTAATAATGAGATGATTATGAATAAAAGAAGTCAGTACAGCCACAGCTCAGGAGAGTATTTCAGCATATCCACAGTTTTAGAAACACAAGTATTCAATTCAGTGGGGTGATGTTCCAAGTGCCATTTGGAACCAGTCTGAAAAACACCATCCTGCAGCCTTCTGATACCTCAAGAAGAGGCTTGAAAATGTCCAATATCTTCTGAAACTGATGAAAGCACAACTTGGGAAGCTGCTCTTCTACACTTCTCAAGATTGTGTTTGTATTAATTACTAGGATGGAAAATACCTGGCAAGCAAGGCTGTATGAAGGTTTAGATGTTTGTAGCCTTGGTATTTACCATTGCACGAATTTTCATAGCACTTCAAATGCGTGAAACATCTTCCACATTTATTACTGCAATCCCTATTCAACCTTTTTTCTTACCATTTGTTGCTTACACCTCCCTCTCATCCCCATGTGCTTCTTTATAAACACTTTTATAAAAGTTTCTTCAAAAGAAATGCTGTCTGCCACTCTTCCACATCTCCAAGATTTTTCTAAAGTCATGTTGCTTCCTTAGCAAATCAGTGGAGCAGGTTCTTGACTTCAAGTGCGCACATAAAAGTTTGTGCAATGTGGTTTCACAATTCTCAAAGCGGACTTGTTGCCTCCTAGTCCTCTTTAAAATGCCGATAAAATTCACAGTGACCTATCAGTGAGTGATGACAGCTACAAAACATGATTTTAAAACTGTAAAACAAAATAATGGAAATACAGGTTGAAAAGGAAAGAACTCTGAAGATCGTCTATTCTAACTTGCCACTCAAATGTGTCATGATCATTATTAGATTAAACCATCTTTGACTTAGACTGGTTAGTCTTGAATTTCCTAGATGTGACGTACCTCAGGGGAGATAAATATTTTAACCCTTCCAACTGGTTGATACACATGTTATTCTCTATAGCCTGGCAATTGAAAGCAAAACATAATGCTTCTTGGCAAGATGATCCTGCAAAGCAGTATTGGCAATGTCGCCCTCTCCTATTTAGACTGATACTCTGTTCTACCCTGATAAAATGCTAGATTCCAGTCACTGCAGTCTGTATTGGAAGGGTTTGTACTCTATGGCCAAGGAAGGAGTATCTAATTTTATTATCTTCAGCAGTTTTGGTGTGAGCATTGAAGAGACAGGAATGAAAAATAAACTTACATTTTAGATACATAAATGAAGTAATTATTTTAAGAGGTTACTTTTATTCTTTAATCAAATATTTCTACATTATGTACTCATTTCACTCATAAGAAAACAATTTGTTGTGAAATGCATGCATGGGAATTATATTAATAAGCATAGAATTCTGACTGCTCTCAGTTCTAAATACAGTTTGCAAAATCTATGTTTGAAAATGTGAGAGTTATTAAATGTGATTCTAAAATAAATACCTTTTCGCGTCATGGCCCCTTATAACCTTTGGCATGCTGGGGAAAATGAAGTGGAGCTTAACAAAAAAATCTTTAAACATAGCATTGGCTCAATTTTTTAACGGATCTGCAGCTAGAAAATCATCTTTCACAAACTGTGATTCCACACTGCTGTAAATCAAACAGTGACTCCTTTTATCAATGTATGGAATGAAAGAAATTCCTATGAAATATAGGGAACTGTAGAAAAAGAAAGGTAGCCACTGGAGCAGTTAAAGAAAACAGTCAAGCTGTGTGTCCTTTGAAAAAAATCCTATTATTTTCTAATAATGTTTCAGATCTGATGTTGATTGAGGCATTTAACATTTAGATGATGCGGTTAGCAGATGATATTTTGCTGGGCTTCATTTTTTGAGCTAAAGCACATTTTATCATAAGTTAATCTGATTCAGAAGCTAAGCAATAAATTTCCATTCATTTTTACCATCAAAGTGAAACCTTGGAAATGAATTTTAAGACTGTTGGTCAGAAGCATGAATGTCATAAATATGTATGATGAAATGATGAAGACATGAAGAAAAAAATGAAGGAGGATTATGTTTAGGCATCCAATTATTCTGCTCCCTCTTTCACTTTGGGATCCTCTTGGAAATTAAGTAGAAAAATGTGACAAGTATTCAAAAGTAATGTCAATTTACCTTTCCCTGGCTCTAAATTTTTGAAAGTTGAAACTACATGTGTTCCGTAAAGCATTGTTTCCTTTCTGTAGTGGAAAATGTTTAGTTCACTGAAGAGAGTGAACTCTGGAAAGTATAAATAATGGAAAGTATAAATATGCAACATTAAAAATTGTCTGTGGACTTGATTTTATTTCACAGTTTACAGCAGAAAAAAAATTGAAAGGAAAGACTGAAAATCTGTCAGTCAAGTAGAATAATTTCAGTAGTCAGGACCCAATCCTTTGAAAGGGCTGAAGGATTTATGATTTCACATAGAAGTAGGCTACAGAACTGGGCAGTCCAGGAATATACGCATTTCAACATTAAGTTGAAATACATTTCAACATTAAGCTCATTAGCTGACCTCAGGGCTCAATCCTATCATACTGGCTTGATAGTGCTGGTGAGGAGACAAACAATTCTTAGCAAACTGTAAAGGCAGACACTGCAAAGTTAAACTAGAAATTGCTGCCTTAACATTAAGTGACAATGATTCTTTTGTACAATTCCAGAAACCTTACAATCTAAATTTATTATATTATAAAACTATGCCAGAATTATAATCCAGAGACATTTGGCATGGCTTCATGTTTTATTTTACAATGAAATAATGTGCAGCAATGCATCTCTTAAAATAATTGCTTATATATAACAAGAATTTCTTGTGCTGCTTTCATCAATTAATAAAGGCTAATTAAAAAAAAGTTGTAAAACTAACACAAAATTTGTGCATGAAAACAGAGTTCACAAGTCATTTCCAGTCCCTCTTGAGGGTTTTTCTCTGGCCTGTACAAAGTCTCCTTTTCACTCAAACATGGCATAGTCAATTAATTTCATTAGTGACTATGGTAAGTAAATGCTGCAGTCCTCTTAGCTGTTAATGACCTAAAAGTAAAATACATTTTCATTTCCAAAAAGAAGTATGTTGTTTTAACAGTTGTCTGGGGAGGCCATGTGCTTTGTTTTCCACTTTTCAGAATATTAGTCCTCTGCCCTGTGTCCACTATTTGTTGTAGGTTTTTTTTCAAGAGAGTAAACCACAACTACTTGAAGTGCTCCACATCTCTTTCATGCTTGTTGCATTTGGGTGCAGGAAGCATGCCAGAGAATTAGGCTTCTGTTTTTATTCTGTCCCACTACTGGACTAAGTACAAATACAAGGGCTCATTTCAGGCTTTTCTTAGTGGAAATGAATGAGCAATAAATATCCAGTCTTTAGTCTGAAATATCTACAGCTGCCACGTATGCAGAACTGGGTCAAGCAGCATAAGGCCCTGTTGTTAGCAAACACTTCACCTACTGCTTCAAAACTAGACTAAGCAAGTCTTGTTGAAAAAAAAATCTGTTACCACATACTGTTTTAATGTTTATGAGAATTCCAGAGTGGTTGTGTAATTTGAATGAATTTGCCACATTTTGGTTCATGTAGTCTCAGGAAGAAAATTTTTTTCATTATATAGTGACAAGTGGAAAAGTTAATTTTTTTTTAAAGTGTATTTATGTGTGCAAACATATCTATACACATATGTATCCCAGCAGCATTGATCAAGAGCAGAGTACAGGCTTGCATGCTTTTGTTGCATCACCTGCTGTCATGGTTAACTACCTGAGCAGTCTGACAGTTCACGCAGAAAGAGTTATTCAAGCTTCGGTTTTTAGACAATTTCTACTTAGTGGCACTTTATGTTGAAAATAAAGTGGGACTTCCGAGTGGCAAGTCAACCAGTGGCTGTCTTCTCTATGAAAAGTATTGAAACTATAGAATTTTAAAAAAGGGGAAAATAAATACTTTAGAATCTATTCATTTATAGGTTGAAAGAGACCTCTGGAGATCATCTGGTCCAGTCCCCGTGCTTACCCAGGACCACGTCCGGGCAGTTTTTTAATATCTCCAAGGAAGGAGTCTCTACAAACTCCCTGCATAACCTGTGTCAGTGCTTAGTCATCTTCATAGTGAAAACTATTTCCTCATGGTCAGAGGGTTTCCTGTGTTTCAGTATGTGCCCATCACCTCTTTTCTGGTTCTTGGGCACAACTGAAAAGAGCTTGGCTCCATCCTCTTTCCACCCTACCTTCACATTTTTATATACATTAGTAAGAATATAAAAATAAGGTCCTAGGTGTCAGATCCTTGGCACTTCTTTGAGAAAGGTCCCTCTAATAGCTACAAAAATAAGAGACTTCAAAGTATCCTAGCTCTCTTTTCTTCAGTCACATTTCCTGTGGAAAACACATGAGTGTGTATAAAAATATGTATATATATTAAGAAGTTCTGTCAGGTTCCTTATAGCTCATTCTTCCTTTGCTTAAAAGGAATTCCTTGCTACAACATGAAGCCTTTGACGCTATGATCAAACCAATGGATGAGGGTACCACTTTTGGAGAAAGTGTTTATGAAGGCAAGGAAAACTCATAAAAGGAAGAACAACAGTGAAAACATCCATTATTTTTTGTCTACATGTATTATGTTGCCATTCAAATACAGCACTGCTTCATAAATTTATGGTTTGAAAAATGCCTCCTGAGGCTGGAGTTCAGCACATTGAATGGCATGCCTTTGTTCAGTGTTTTTGGCAAGAAGCTGCTAAACAAAATCAGAACACAGATGAGGTGATATTTGACTATATATATCATGGTGGAGGAGGAAAGTTATTCCAGCTGATGGTGGAAGAAAAAGGAGATGAGAGCAGACAACTGAAAGGGTCTGGAGAACTCACTGCACAGAACATGAAAAAGACAGTCTTTAGGCTGCATTATGCCATAATTTCCACCACCAAGAGACTTCTCTTGAAGTCTGACACATCAAAGGGCATGCTTTAATTCAGACCTAATTAAAATTTTATGCAACATAGTTGTGCTATTACTACCACACACCTGTGCTTATCATGAGTGAAATTGGTGAAACCAGTGTCTTAAAGCACAAATAAGGGTTCAGACGGTGAAAATAAAGAGCAAAGCATATAATCAAAGCCAAAAAATGACAATAATGTTGTGGTTTGTTCTTATTTTGTGAATTTCTTTTTTTGACTTTCTGAATCTTCAGTTCAAATGAGCATTAAGAAAAACACAATAAATTCTAAAGACATGACTCTTTTTTATTCTTGTCACAATGCTAATGGCCTTGAAAAAATAACCTTTGAAATTTAAGCCAGAAGTATAATATTTTGTGTCAATCAACTTTTTAAAAGCAGAAGGCAAATATGCCAACACACTTTAAATTGATTTATAAATATTGGATACAGATGTAAATCAGCTATATTCTCCAAGTTTGGGACAGCATGCAGTTGAGACTTCTCTGGAACAGACTTCCAGCTGTATATCAAGCATCATGACTCAAGAATTACTGCTGTATGCTACTTTTATCTTTTTGTCTATTTTCAGCACTTGTATCAAATAACATTTGAGTGAACTAAAAATGTAATATTTACCAAAAATAAGACTTCATCTATTCTCTACCTACTCTGGAGGAAATGAAATTATTTTTGGCCATGAATATGTAAAACATAATATATTCTTTGTATGAATAAAAAAAAAGTTTATTTTTTTTCCCTTTAGTCATACAGCTTTAAATCCTGAATAAAATATAACAAATGTTTCAGTTATTCTAGACAGAAATTATTGATTAAGTCACATTGTATACAAACAGTGGAGAACTGCTAGTGGAAAACAATAAGTTGCAGAGACATCAGAATTAGTTCAATAATTCTGCATGCTCTTAAAATTAATGTTACCAAGCTGGAAAATATACTAACTTCTACTTCACTTTGAGTCAGTGATCTTACTGTTAATTATGATCTACCTGGCAATCTAGTCCATCTGATTTAGTTGCCAGGCATTGACCAATGACATCATAGGTAGATAACTCAAGCTTTGGGACACATAGGTGTACATAGAAAATCTTATTTACATGCTGGAGTCTGGTTAAAACAGTGAACTGCTTCAATGAAAGATCTGATCCATGTTGCCATACTGCTCCTGTCATATTTCTTGGAAATAGCATAAGAGAAATGCAGCTTTGAATATGGTAAAATTTACTTCATTTCTCTCAAGTTTCTCAAGCCCCCGCTTGAGAGTGCATTTTGGATCATGTGAGGAGGGGTAAATAAGGATGGAGTGAAAAGGGGAAATACATGTCTGAAGATGCAGCTACACTATGAGGAAAGACTTCTGTTTTTCATCTATGTAGAATAACACATATCATAGCATGATCACTTTATGCATGGTGCCTTTTTTAAAAAACGTATTCAGTTTATTAGTGTTCCATGGTAGTATCAGTTAAAATGGTGGAATTAATATAAAGAAAATATGATAAATCTTGTTTGTAGAACTTGTCATTTATTGACCTTTCTGGAGCTATCTGACAGAGATAACAGTGAGGCCAGTGTAGGTCTATATTTGAGGACTTTTTCTGAACTTCTAGCATTTTTGGTTGTCAAGAAAGTCCCAAAAATATGGATAATGTAATGTTTGAGGCTGCGCATATTTGAAGCTAGGTGAAAGTAAAGTCACTGCACTGCATTACTCCATCTGTAGGAATGGGGTGAAATACCTATAGCCAGGATCTCATTTTTATTTCATTTGTCTTGTAAAAAAAACTTCTATATTCTTCTTAATGAAGGTAGCAATTCCTCTAATAGATGCTTTGCAAAATATTTGTTTATGAAGTCATCCAGCTAAAATTGGATTTCCTTAGTTTGTGTGAGGTCCACAGTGGGAAATCTGTGTTTTACAAGTAGTTACTGTACTTAGCTGAAAAAAAGGGCCTGTTGTATTTGTGTTCAAGAGGAGATCTGTAGGGAGGTATTACAGTGATGATTTGAGTTTAACCTGGTTTCACCAGAAACGATGCACATATAAATGCAGTATGTGTCTGTGCAATGATTTCTGAGTCTGCTCTGAGTCAACTTGTATGCACCAAGTTTGACAAAGATACAAAGGCCTGATGGCCATTAAGTCCTTACAAACCCCTTGAATTAGGAACAGAATAAGGGTGGGAAACACTACTTGCATCTAAACTTGGAGAGGAACTGTTTGGAGAACCAACACATTTGTATAAGATGTCTTAAAGGCTGGAAAATCTTTAGTGAGTGCTTACCCTTTCCCAGCAAGAAAATCAAATAATAACACAAAATTGTAGGAATTTATATCAAGGAGTCTTTTTAAAACCAGAAGGTCTTTCATTTAAGACTTTAGCTAGGATTTCAACCCAGAATTTTTGACTAGAAATGACGTTTTAATGATATTTTATGTGAAGTCAAACAACTTTTTTTAAATTTTAGTGCTTTCACCGGGGAAATGCAAAAAAACAGGAGCACAATAAAAACATATGTGATTTGCACTAAGGGATAAAAGTACTCTAACGCAGCTCTTGGGAAATTAAGTTCTTGGGAAAAGGGAAGATGGAAAAAGAAGGATTATGTTGGCTGGAATTTATTTCTCCATTTCTTCTGGTGCATTCATGCTGTAAAAGCATTTAGCTGTCAGAAATGTTAACATCCAGTACAAGAGATACTTTAATATTTACTGTTCCCATATCATCTACCTCACAGTGTTTTTTCAACTTCTCTTAATCCTGACCATTTCTAATATCAAATCTGTTAGCTAAATCCAATAGATTTCCAAAAGAATACATAGGAGTATACTTAGAAGGATTAAAAGCAATGATAAATGTCAGGTGCATAAATTTAAGAACATTTATGAAAGGGATGCTCCTAGAAGACAATAGAAGTCCTCCTAAGGACTTGAAAATAAAACTTTAGTAACAAAATATCAGCTTCTTATGCATGACATAAAAGGATGGATAGCTTAGTCATCCGAGACAGGGACACTGTCCAACAGGTCTCAGAGTGCTGTGGAAGAGTCAAGGATGCATTAAAAAATCCTTTTGTTTTCATTACCTTACTGGATCCATAGCCCTTAATTTAAACAACAACAACAACAACAACAACAACAAAACCCCAAAACAACAAACACCACAACAAAAAAAAGATCAAAACATAACCTCAATTATTGCAATATTTTTGTCTACTGATCTAGTCTGAACTGGAATTAAGTGGTTTTCCACTCTCAGTTTAGCTATACGAGGAAGGTCTCATAATGCTTTGCCTAAAACTCTGGTGATGTCTTCTAGATGTATCAGCTTCCATCACACAGAGACCATGACAGAGTGTAGAAGCTACAAAAATATATATCAGCTCTTTGTTTGTACCATGTCTCACTCAAAAACTCCTTGCAGGCAACCTTTCCAGCCATATTGGAGATAGTGCTTCTCCTTGGGTGTTCGTGGGTAGGCTTGAGGGCCTGCTTGCAAGATCAAACTTCACACAGCATACGAAGTTGGCCTGAAAGCTCACTGAACATACAGACTTTTACTGATGTGATGAAATAGATGTCCTGAAAGTGGGAGGAGCCGGGAGCATGACATCTGTCTTCCTACAGCAGCACTGACTATGCACATGATTGTCTAGAGCAGGATTTTCTGACAGGAGAGACATTTCTGGGTCATTCACAGTGTCAGAGGAAAAGCAGAAAGGCATGATAATCATGGGAAGTTTAGGGAGAAGGTAGTGTTCAGGTTATTTGATTGAGATAAGAGATATGGTGTACCACACCAGGTGTGAGGAGCAAAGGAGGGTTTCTGGATGAAGCTTTCTAATTTTCATAGAGCAATTTGAAACTCACAAATCCCACCTGCCCTTATCCTTCTTATGCCCTTTTTCCATGACAGAACCTCGTAGCAGAGACAGCATCTAGCAAAAACAGCAGGGGCAACTGCAGGAGCTGCTGATTAAGTGTTCTCTATCCTTGCTTCCTGTTCAATCTCTTTATATGGAATGAGAATTTATATTCAGATCAGTGTGCCAGACTATGTCAGTGTCCATTTTTCCACATTTGGGCAGACACTCTCTGCTGGCATGTACAACTGCTAAAGGAAAGTGTCAGCTGCCTCTGCCAGCATTTTAAAAGAGAACTGTCTTCATCATCCTAGAAATATTTTCTTTTGGAATGAGGGTGTTGGTCACGGCCTTGCAAGAATTTTCTCCCTTAAAATTCAAGATAGAAAAAAAGAGATGGAAAGAAAAAACAAGAACAGCAATATTTTTCACCCAAGAATATACACATCAGACAGTGTACTTTGTCTGATTTTCAAGGTCGTTGTGAAAGAAAAAGGATAGTGTGATAATTCACATCTGCTTTGTTATGGATGTAATGGAAATTAAAACATGCTAGCTTATATGTTGTAAAAGAGCACACACAGCAGACACTGGCACGGGTGATTCCTAAGCAATGTTTTCTCCTCAGCCAAAGCTCCTGTCTTAGTTTGAAAGGCAGATATCTGCCAAGGAAAAGCAGGAACCCTCCTGGAGTGGAAGGAATCTCCCCCTCCCCTGAATTATTGTAGCTTTGAAAATGATCAGGCTTTTGAGATCAAATATGGGAAAAGGAATAACAGTTCTTTACTAATATATGTAGATAGATAGATATAACCCAAGAGAACAAACAGCAACAATAACAACAAACACCAGTAACAGACTTCCCGCCTGTCACCCAGTTTCGCCTGTGGGGTAGCTCTGGCTACACTCGGGTGGGGGCGCTGGTGAGGCAGGGGAGGCAGGGAGGCTGCAGTCCGGTTGAGAAGTGGTTGCAGTCTAGTGGAGATGGTGGTTACAGTCCAGTGGGAGTGGTGAATCCTCAGCAGCTCCTGGAATCGGTGCCGGAGAGTGCATGCCAGGGTCCAGGCAGGCTTCATTATATTCCCGCAGGAATGTCTATGTACCTCACCCAGGGCGGAGCATTTCCCAATGGAATGATGAGATAAGATAGTTTGGGAGGTTCTGGGTGGTTGGGTCGTTACAGCTGCCCATTGTCCATGATGGCCCATTAACAGAGATGGCCTCCTCAGGATGGGTGTGATTATTGTTGGTGTTTTCACGGGGAAGCTCTCCCAGCTGTGTCTTTTGTGAAGCCAACACAGCTCCTACCTCACCACAAGATTCCCCTTATCTTATCTAACCAGCTTGCAGTCCAAGGGGCCAAACATGCACCAGGCAGTTGTTGCAAACAACCTGTCATTAACGGCTCATCAGATGGGGGAGAATACATGTTTTACTACATCCCCACAACCCAGGACAGCTCCCATCTGATTTATGAAGTGCTGTGTTGCTTCCTAGTGGTGAAATGCAGAAGCTCCTGCTTTCCTGTAAGCAATTAAAGGATACTTGTCTCTCTATCTGGCAATAAGATTGTCTATATCAGTTACAAATGTGCACCACACACAAATGTTATTTCAAAAAGTCAGTGTCCAACCTCATCAGGTTGGATGGCTGCAATATTCAATGTAGACTCTGTAAACCTTACACAGGTTATCTTTGTGGGGTTATCTTTAGAAGGCTGGACGTCCTAGCAGGTCTGGCAATCTTTTTCCACGAAGGGCATCTGTGCTATTTGCCTTTGCTTTTTGCACTAATGCATATGGAATATATGGAATATATGCAACTGTAAAGAAAAAAACCCTGAGCTTAATGAACCTGGTACATCCCTAAAGGATTAGCATGAGAAAAGGAGGTCATATTTCAGAGGATACCCTTTGCTGGTAATTAAATGGCTCAAAAGGCCTCATAAGCAGAGTGGGAACCAGACATGAAAGGAGTAGAGAAAGTACAGACAAGTGTCAGGGTGCTGCAAAGACAGAAATAGAAACAGGACTCATAGTTTCCAGATAGTGGTTTCAGTCACTTGACCTTCTGGTTAACAGCTGAGTTAGCATTGCCTCACTACTGGAGTTGAATTGTTAAATACTTCCCTCTTTTTCCTTTCATCTGTTTCTGAGGAAAGAAGAACAATGAATATTAATGTCTATGCTCTATTTTGTACTTTCTACTGCTGTGGTTCAAAGAAATCAGTGTGTTTAAAACATAGATTTTTGTCATTATAGGAGAGCAGTTCATGGAGTACACATTAAAAAGCCTTTAATTTATGTACAAAAAATTCCACACGTGCACAAAAATATATGGAAGATCTTCTAGACAAACAACTGACAAAACAATAAGAAAATAGTCCAGTATTTGATCAGAAAAAAAAAAAAGGATTATATAAAAAGACAGATTTTTTTTTTTTTTGTGGTGGTGGTGGTGGCTAGTTTGAAAGCATTGTAATGAAATAAAGTTTCTCCAAAACAATAATATGGGGGGGGAAACCCCAGAGTATTTTGTGCAAAATAGATGACTATTTAATTAACTATATTTGGCACTTTTGTCCAGCAGAGGGTAGAATGACAATGACGTAAAAGCAGGAGCCAGCAGACAGTGTTGGGAAGTGGTTTTCACAAAGGAATGTGGGCCCTGCTCTGACATGTCAGTGAGCACCGCAGCTCCTGCTGGCTGCAGTCTGACTTCTGGGTGTTCAACACCACTAGAAAGAGCTTCTGAGGTTTCCTGAGTTATCTGGATGGAAATGCTGCAGCCTTTAAAAAATATATATTCTATCCATTTTCCAACAGTGTATTAATGGCAGCTAAAAATGTGTACAGGTTGAGTAAGCAGAGGCAATCCTGTTTTCCCTGGTAGCAGCAATGACGCTGACCTCTTCTATTTCATGCAGCACATCTGGGACTGTACTAAAATATTCCCCTTCTCTTCTCGTTGCAGAACTTGATTAAATTTTATTTGGTAAATGTGGTAATCCTTTTCTGCTTAATGTTATTGTTATAAATATTCCTTTGTTAACTACAAAACAAATCCTCTTTGGAAACAGGGACAAAGGAGTTTTCTTACTACACCTCGTAACTGAATTTGGTATAATGTTCTATTACAGTTAGAGCATTTATTTGAATGCAGATTAGAGACAACAGAGGCTGTGCACTGCACCACTGAGACAGAGACGGTTCATTTATGCTGCTGGAAAGGGAACTTACAAACTAGAGTTACAATTATTTGGACTGGAAGAGGTCAGGGAAGCAGCGTCAGCTTGGCTCAAGTTCACAGATGCAAAAGTGCCTGATCTTGGCTGCTCTCAGTCTGGTTTGGTTTTGAAAACCTTAGTAGAATATTGCTTTTATCCCATTTCCTAAAAAGAACATGAAAAAGAGCTGCCAGCAAGGCTCATGCAGCAGTGACACGAGGTGTTCTTTCACAGGATGCAAAGCCAACCACCATGGAGCAAACGGACTTTTACAGGCATGGGCCAGAATTATGGACAGAAGCTCTGGTAAAAGTGTCTGAAGAGGAACAGAGGGAAACACTAGGTGAACTTAAGTTAAAAATACGGGGAACATAATAATTTCATTCCAAAGCCAGCATTCATCCCACCCCCACCAGTGTGGAGTCATCCAAGTTCTCCCTTAACTGAATTAAAAACAGCTGCCATAGTTTTAGCAACAGGGTGGTTAACTTCTTACATTTAGCAATTAGCATCCACTTGAGCATGTTATTCTGACTATTAAGCACCCATCATGGTTCATTAACCTGGAGCAGAATTGGGTTCAATGTGGCAGCAGATTTATGTGAATAATTAAGTTTAAAGGCAATTTCTAGCTAAAACCATAATGGAAGAAATAAATGGGACAATCCTTAAAATATCAGCTGAACAAATATTAAGTTGATAAAAATTAAGTTCTTGAGGCCAAATATGACAAGGATTTGTAACTCCAGTCTTTGCATTCATTTAGTTGAGATAGTCCAGCTCAAGCATCTTCTCACAGCATGGAAGAGAACAGAAGTATGTTTGTTTTGCAGTAGTGCAACATTGCTTGGTCTCACCATGAAATGTCAATCATGTTCTTTTGCTCAAAAGACTTGTTAATATTTCTTTTCTCTTTTTTCAGACTTCGGTCATTGGAACTGTATGTTTTAAAATTAGGCTGAGATGGGTAATTCTGTCTATGTCAGAAATTAGGACCTTGCATTTGAACTCTACTATTTTCTAGTGGTAAAACCATGGATAAAAGTACACTGGCAAACAGTGTCCTTATCTGTAACCCTCTAGCCTTTGACTCTGTTGTAGTAGTTTCCTAAAGCCTGTGCCATAGTATACTTTGTATCACCTTTGAAGTTAGGTTGTGTCCAAGTGCAACGTACCAGCTAGAAACAGGGACTGGGGGTATTCCAAGATTTTTATGAGCACTTGTAGACAACAGAAAGTACAAATACCCTACTCCACGTGAAAAATCTCAGGTTTATAATTACTATTTGTAAGAAAAGTTCAGATACTAGCCATATTGCTAAAGTAGCTTTTAATACAACTATTGCAGTTCCTGATAGCATCTTTTCTGGAGAAGAGAAGCCTTTGGGAAGACCTTATCGCACCTTCCAGTACCTAATGGGGCCTACAGGAGAGCTAAAGAGGGACTTTTCCCAAGGACATGTAGCGGTCAGACAGTTAGGTAGACTTAGATTAGACTACAGAAAGATAGGCTTAGATTAGACATTAGGAAGTCATTCCTTACTTTTAAGTGTGGTGAGGCTGTGAGGAGCCAGTCTTTATTTATGCCTCAACATTGTCCAAGTTTTACGTTAAAAATCCATTTTCTGACATTGGGTGGAAAATGCTTAGCCCTAACATGTGGCACGTGTAAGCAGGCATGATGGGGGTGAAGACTGCGGACCTTACAGTCCCTAAGCAGGCAACCCCTTTAGAAAATGGAGGGGAGCTCTGTGTCTGGGGGGACTTCGCCTGACCGCCACTCAGGGGAGAGAAAACTTCCACCACCGGGCTGCCAGCAACTCCGCCTGAAGGCAGAGAAACTCCTGCTGCCGGGGAAAAACTCCCCTGACGGGCCAATGGTCATTCTCAAGGGATTGGACTAGGGGAGGAGCCTTGGCACATAAAAGCAGTTAACCGCGCCATAATTTTCCCTCGTCTTTTTGGCTTTCTTAGACAGTAGGCCTCGTCTGGGGGGCAGCTCCTTCAGCCCCCTGCTCGCCTTCTCTCTATGGTCCTGCTTCCTCCCTGTTTGTCGTCCCTATCTGCACCTGTTCTGTCTACCTTACATCGCCGCTTCCCCGCAACAGCCAGCCAGCCTGCCTGCCTGCCTGCCCGCTGCTGGCAGCCGCCGCCCAAGACAGCCTGCCCGCCGCTCGCAAGCCGCCGCACGCCCGGTGCTCCGTCGTTGGCCGGCGCAGGAGCACATGCCACTCGCCGCCACTTGGAAGTCGCACTTTGCCTCTCGCAGGAGCCGTGCAGACTCGCCGCCGCTCGCAGCATGTGCGCTCCGCCTGCCAAGCGGACGTTGCCGCCCTCAGCAGCCCGCAGCCGCCGTATCCGCCGCCCGCTGATCCCACCCGAGCGCCGGCGCGCCTACTGCTTCGTCGTTCGTCGACGCGGGAGGACACGCCACTCAGGGAAGCTGCGCCTTGCGGGGGCTCCATACCTCTAAATTGCTTCTCCGCCCCATACAAATTTCAGTGAGTTTATATAGCATTTTTTTCGAATATACCACACATCCTTATACGTTTATGGTTAGCATCTGATAAGCAAGCGGTTACAGGTATTGCATCAGACGCCTATATTTTAAACTGTCCACGTGTCGTGAGGCAGCGTTCTGTCTTACCGTTTTCTTCCATTCGGCCAGTCTCCACTCACAGTTAAGTATTTTGGTATACTAAGTTTAAAGCCTCTATTTTGTTAAGTCACACTTACGTCAAGCCGTGTCTATTAGCTTTCTTATGCTAAGCACTTCTGTTAAATATTTGTTTGTTTCAGATAGGCACTTGTGCCAGGGATTTGTTTACTTAAGCTAGGCACCTGCACTAAATACTTGTTTAGTTTTGCTAAGAACCTGCACCAAGCACGTGTTTTCTTATGCTAAGTGCCTGGGCTTGCTTATGTAAAACAACCTCCACATTTCAGCCTCATTCCCATTTATAACATATAAATACTGTGTTTGTGCCTTAACACCTAAAGCAAACGTAGTAGACTTCCAAGCAGGTAGGGTTTTTTTTTCTTTCCTCTGTACTTCATCCCTTGTGAGCAGTGAAAAAGTATTTTAGATCCCACAGGTTTGAAATTCCACACTGCCTAAGTAATTACATCAAAAAAATGCAATAAAAGAAAATAAAAAACCAAACAACCTCTACTATTGTCATCTGCAGTCTTGAAACACTCCATATACTGACTTACAGGATGATTTTTACAACACACCAGTGCTTCTCAAATGGTCCCTGGAGCTACTCTGTGGGAATCACCAGTTATCTGTGAATTCTGCAACAATTCCAAATGTACAGTAACAAATACTAACAAATGCAACGTATGGCATAGCCCATAGCTCCAAATTATAAAAATACCATCCCAATTTATGGGATTATACTTTCTGAGATAAAATATAACTAAATATTAAAGCTGCTTCTGTACTATACTTTCCAGTGCCCCAGGTCTAGGAAACATGGACATAAATGAGATAAATTCTGGATGCTCTCCAAAATCCAGTGCCTTAGTAATATATTTGAAACAAAACTATTCTGGTGCAACATAGTGCTCTGCTGCCTTAAAGGTATTTCAAATAGCATAGCATTTACCTATTGATGTGAGGAAATAAAAGAGTATTTTTATTCTGACGTAACTGCATCAGGGAGACATAAATTTTGTCAAAGGTAATTGAAAACCTGTGGCTGTAGGTCTGTATTCTGCTTTTAACTGTATCTCTAGGTCCTCATAAATCCATTAAGAACTGGGTATGAGCTGTAAATACAGAATTTGGCTAGAAGATTCTTGTTTTGTTTTTGCTTTTCTCTAGTGGATAGGTACAAGGCTACCCCAGTCTCACTAAAGTTCAGACACTTGCTAAGCCTTCTTGTAGGAGAATGGCTTGCAGAGTGAGGTCACATAAATGTACGTGCACAACTCAGCCTTTGTAGCCAACTCTGAGATGTCCTTGACAGGAGATAAAGAAGAGCAGGAGCCAAGAATGTAAACAACTTAGAGGAAAGCTACACAAGCGGGCACAAGCAAGCAAGTAACCAATCATATATACCAGCATGTTGCGTAAACAATGCCTTTGCTTATATTAATGCTTGTTTTTGTAAAAATAAATGAAGTAGCACCAATACCTCTGTGAGTGTGCGTGCTATATTTGGGTGACTCTCCACTCCTTCTGACTTCTTTTACCCAACTGAAAATTCTGATTCTTTGCTGTCTTTTGCTGACACCTTTTGCAAATACATTTCATTTGTCTCAGAGGCTGTGCTAGAAGAGCTCATGTTTGGGCCTCTCTGTGTTACTGCTTGTTAAGTGACTGGGAAACTGCAACTACACTGCAGATCCACGTGTTCTATGTGTGGAGAATGAACACTATTTTGCAATCACTGAATCTTCCCTTGAGAATGGGAAATGGGAAACTACAGTTCTATTTATTAGTTTCACTCCTGGGATGCATCCTGCTGTCCAGGTCTGATAAGCTTATTGCTGAACACCTTAGATATTGCCCTTCTGCTTTTTTGGTCACTTTACTGTGACTCTTTTGATGTAGGTTTGGTATCTGTATACACTTCCTATGTTCTCCTTCAGGATTACTATTTTCCTTACCTTTTTACCCTTGTGCAAAGGCTTATGTATTTTATTTGTATTGGAGTTTCCTTTATGTGTATGTATGTGTGAATAGAAAACATGACCCAATATTAGATTGACATTCAAAATACTCTAAGCTGTGTTTGGCCAGAAAAAAGTTTGCCCACTTTTCAAGCTATTGGGAAGGGGAAAAACTCTATCTGCAAAGCATTTAAAAGTACCAAAGGGATTTGATTTCCGGATAAGGATCTAGATTTTGTTTCTAAACATAACTTCTATACTTTCAAAAATATTTAAGGGAAATTGTTTCTGTAGGATGCACATCAGCCTTTTCTAAGTTAATGAGTTCCCCCTGGAAGTGTTCAAAAGGCTGTGTTCAAAAGGATGTGGCTACTGGTTTAGTTGTGAACAAGGTGGTGCTGGGTTAACATTTGGACTTGATCTTGGAGGTCTTTTCCAATCTTTATGATTCTGTGATTTTAAAGTACAGAGAAGATGATCGATAAGGATTTATTTCGACTGTGCTATGACATCTTTGACACAGAAAAACATTTTATAATTTCTTTGCGAAGTCACTAGTACAATGGAGACCACTTTGTGACACATAGCTCAGGCTGGTAAGGCATATGAACAGTGAATAACATAGCTCTTCATCAGAACCAGCTTGCCAGTTTTCAGAGCAAAGAGTAAGATTCTTTTATTTTGCCTGATTTTATTCAGGTATTTTAAGCAAAGTTTTTCAGTTCATTTTGCTTGCAGTTTTCAGTTGGACTTTTCCATTACTATTCCATTTGGATTTATTCAGTCTATATAGCCATTACTGTTACAGGTAACTGAATAAGTATAAAAATTGAAGGAGGAGTTCTGTATAGATTGAGAACTGAATTGCTCATTATGATTAAAAATGTTATCTTTTTTTGCTTACTTTTACTTACTAGAAGGAGAAAATTGGTAGAAGTTCTGCTTCTGGTATACTGTTAGAATGTGCCTTCCCAAGGTTCTAGTTAAAACTGGTTGCAGATACTTAGCTGTTGTCATTGCTTCTTCATTGCCAGGTAGAAGTTGCCTCTCTGAGTGTGTTTGACAGAGATACGTAATTCTATTTGTCAAAGCATAAATACACTCATTTCAAAACTGAGTTTTGATTGAATTGTATTTGTTACATATGCAGTGCAACTAAGGAGATAAATATGAGAATAGGGCATAAAGAATATCTGACATCTCTTGTAGACACAGGTAACTGCAAGGGCTAAAGCAAATCCACTGTAAATTTTATCCTGTTTTGTGAAACCATGTCATGCTTTTTGCACAGAACTTCTGCTGTCTTTGTGAGAATAAAGAATCTCAATTTATTTAAGGAAACAAAAGGTTGCTCAATTTCCACTGAATCCACTATGCAAGCCCATTCAGCATTCTCTGCAATTTATGGACAGCTGACGTAAATATCTGTTGCAGGAAATACTTGTTGTCATTCAATTTTACCAAATGTTTACATTGCCTTTCTTTAGTATATGAGTAATCCCGGTTAGTCAAAGGATGAAGAATGACGTATACATGGCTAGATGTGTTTAAGTATTACCTGAACTGTGGCCTGAAATATTAGAAGTATGTTACTGGTATCATATAACACTGCATTTCAGTTTTTCAGTCTTTTTAAAAAATCATGTAAATTAAACAGGCTGTGTGCACCTCAAGAATAAATAATATGGTTTTTTTCATATGCAGAACGAGACCCAGAAGGACACCTTGACCTCATGGAGTTAATAGGAGTCCCTCTTCCTCCTTCTGTCTACTTTGTCGCTGGTTATAGAGGGTTCCCAGCTTACAGCTTTGGTCCAGATTCTAACATTGGCCGACTGACAAGTGCTATAATACCATCACCTTTCTACAGAGATTTTGCTATCCTAGTTACAGTGAAACCAAACCGTGATCACGGAGGAGTGCTATTTGCAATAACAGATGCCTTCCAGAAAACAATTTATCTGGGACTGAGGATTTCACCAGTTGATGATAGCACCCAGAGAATAATCATGTACTACACAGAGGCTGGGTCCCATATCTCCCAAGAGGCTTCTTCCTTTAAAGTGCCAGTGATGACTAACAGGTGGAATAGGTTTACAGTGACTGTTCAGGGAAATGATGTTGCTTTGTTCATGGACTGTGAAGAATATCAGAGGCTTCAGTTTCAAAGGTCAGCTCGAACCTTGGTATTTGAATCTGGCTCTGGGATATTTGTTGGTAATGCAGGAGCCACAGGATTGGAAAAGTTCACTGTAAGTACTGTCTGATAAACTCACATGCCTCAGTGTTTAATGCGTGTACTCTCTAACCGAGAAAGTCTGCTTGCAATGGTTCTATCCCAAATGAGGTTAAAATCATATAGGTATTTTCCATACCTGGCTAGGGTGCAGTGCAGTTATATAACCTCTGGTTTAAAATGCAAATGTTCTGAGAACCTCAGAAGTTTACAAATAGTCCAGATATTAAGCTCAATCTTCAGTTTGAATGCTAGAAATTTCAAAGTAAATATGTCACATAAATTTTTATGACCTTTCTAAGATGAGCATACTTGAGAGTATCCATTTTTAAAATTTCTGAGAATACCTTATAATAAGGTTAATATTTTAAATTCTTGTTATTTAGATATTCATATTAAAAATTAGAAAGAGAATGATGTCATCAAAGACTAAGATAGTTGGAAGATAAAGCTGTATTTCTACAATTTATATATTATTTGAAGCTTATCATGTGCTTTAGAAAAATAGAATGCACCAAAACCACTACTACAAGGCTCCCAAACGTTCTTAGTTTGAGTGCAAGCAACCTTCCTGAGATTGACTCATTGTCAAACAGAAAGGGAAATGTCTTTTTCTGTCTTTTTTTTGTACTTCCTGTACTTCAGAACTTGTACTGTGTTTTGCGCAATTAATGTCTCTTCCCTTAATTTAGTAAAGAAGCAACACAAAACTGAGGGGGTCCTTTTCTTTAGAAAATAAAGATGTTCTTTCCAAAGTTCAGGGATACTGGCAGGTTGTGAGATCCATCTGGTAAGCAGCAAGGATAATGTACTTTTATCATTTGTCTGACTAGTCTAAGCACCTAGAATTACAAAATTATGTTGATTTGCAGCAAATAAGTGGAGGAAAGTGATATGTAGGAAAACTGCCTGCTGGTACTACCTTTCTTAGACAAACAGGATGACTGAAGTATTGTAGATGCCTAATCACTAAGTAGGATTGAGAAACATTCAAGAAAATGAGACCACGTTGGTATCCCACAAAAAATCACCAATAAATCTGTAAATATGACAGGAATGTATGGTAGATTACACTGTAATGCATTTCCATTGAAACATGCTGTTCTGTGTGCTATATTGAGTACATAAATTTCAGTAAATATTCTGATTTCTTCATTACTACTAATTGTGACTTGTACTCTACTTGTCCTGTACCTTTATTTCTTCATGCATAATATGTCACAATTGCTTCTGAGTAGAAAAACAAAATAGCTGATCCCCCCTCAAACTCTATTTCTATGCCAAGAACTGTTTATATCAACTGCCCCAAACAGAAATAAATAACAGCAGATTGTGTAAATGAATAGACGTCAGTTTCTGGTTTGCTCAGGCTAATGGGAATTCATTTGTCTAAAGGCTCTGGTTGTCAGACCTAAAAGGGCATAACTACCATCAGATTTATTGAAAACAGAAGAAAATCTAGCCCTCATGCTTGTAAAGAAAAGCAGAAACCAGACAACAACCAAATATAGCTGAATCAGTGGTGATGCCAAATGTGCAAACCAGCTTTAACAGGGAAGGCAACAGCAGGCAGAGAGGAAATAAAATATCTCATACCTACCATCCCTACCGTTCAGTCTGGTCCATGACTTTCCTAGTTGGAGGAATTGACTAACAGCAACACTTGGGAAATATCAGAGCTCTCCACGTTGCTTCCTTCACTATCCAGAACCACAGATTAGAGCAAGAAGAAAAAAATGTGTTCTCCAAATGTGACTCACTTGTACGGTGAAAAATACGATCACTTCCAGAAGACTGCTTAATTGTTTGGTTGTGCCTCCTGTCATGAATGAATTTTCAGTGAACTGTTCAGTCAGTCTGACATTGTTCAATATCTGAGTTGCCTTTTGAGTTTTGAGAGAAATAGGGTGACTGATGTTACTGAGCTATTGACTGAGAATTCCAGCAATGTCAGGAGGCACGAACAGCATGAGTTTCATGATCTTTAAAGGTACAGGAATTAGAGGATTGTTAAAGATAGAATCACAAATTTTATTCCTTTCTAAAATTTTCTAGGTCATGTGTGTTAGGTAGCTGGTTCTTGATTTTAATATGTATCTCTGTGCCCTCTGTGTACATCATGTCTAACTCTGTGAGATCCCATAATAAGGAAACATCCCCCACATGTTTCTAAAAACAGTTTGAGTCTTTGTTATCTTTTCAATCTAAGAAAAAGTGTCTGAAATGAAATTGTTACTGCTCCTCCAGCATGTCAGACCGAGAAGTACTGAAAGAAGTCTGAAAAAGTCTGAAAAAAGAAACATTTGTTATCAGAAAATCCATCTCCTTTATTTCCTCTCTGGAAAGTTTCAATCTGATTTCTTCCTGATCCACTTCATCACTTATTGGTATTCCCTTCCCATCCTTTGTCTCCATTATTAGGGGTTTTCACATGCCACTTTTAGAGCTGCAATGCACTTCTTAACTAAAAAATGCAGACAGTGCTTTACAGATTGTAGTACATAATGCAGGACTAGATCCTTTGGTTGGGGCACTAACAGTGCAGTGTGACAGTTGTAGCATCATCAAGACATGGCAGTCATTGTACTCCGGCAGCCTGAATTTGTTCCATGTTTTGCAAAAGAAAAATGTATGAACATATTTACACTTTTAAATTGGGATTATTATCATAAAATTTTATACTTCAGGTCATTTTCCAAGTAAATCAGAACAGAATTTGGGGTATTTTGTTGCTTTAATTCCCACCACTCGGCCCCCACTCCCCTTCACACATGCTACTTAAAATATTACTTCCTTGAAATATTTTTGATGTTCCATGTAGGGCTCAATTCAACATTTGACAATCAAGTCTGACCCAAGGGCTTCTGAAAATCATTGTGAAGATGATGATCCTTATGTAAGTATTCTTATAAACACTTCCTCAGTGCCGCAGAGATTTCAAAGTAATTTGCCGTTTGACATTTTTTTCTTGGAAACACTGCACCATACTTAAAACTATCTGTGTGAGAGAATTTTTTTTTCCATACAACCCCCAAACCTGATTTTTCAAAAAACATTTTGTTTTGTCTAAAACACCTTTCAGGAAATGAACTATGGCTTTTAATTTTCTGGAGGGTCATTTTCATGGGATGCTGTAAGTACTGAAATAAGTTAACAACATAATGACACTGAGGCTTCACCAACAGAAAAAAGATTTTTTCTTCATTTAAATAGCCAGTTCTTTGGAGATCATGCTTTTTCCCCTGACTTTTATGAACTTGCTCCCATAATTGGGTTTTGCACAGGCTTCAGGGGACAGCAGTGGCAACGGAAGCATTCAAGAACATGAAGTTTCTGAGGCACAAGAAGCCCTTGCACCTTCCCATCTTCCCATAAGGGTAAATT
This sequence comes from Atrichornis clamosus, assembly GCA_013400975.1. Taxonomy (NCBI): domain Eukaryota; kingdom Metazoa; phylum Chordata; class Aves; order Passeriformes; family Menuridae; genus Atrichornis; species Atrichornis clamosus. The sequence continues at coordinate 149,619 of WBMZ01011709.1, read as the reverse complement.
TACTTGATTTATTTACTTAAATTTCTGTTTTAATATTACTCTTTTAAATGGTGAGGTCTGAGTTTGACCGCTAGTTTTTCATGTTTGGCAACTTCCAAAGGCTCCTGTAAGAACAACATGCACCCATCCATAAGAATGACAACAGTGTGCCAGATCAAAAATCTGATGTATCTGAGAACAAGTAGCAACCAGGGCTTTGGGAAGAGTATAGCAAAAGATTGGGAACATATATATGACACTTACGGGGAATACTCTTTTACTCTGCATCAATTTTTGTCTCAGGAATTGCTTGAGCCAAAAATATATATGTTTAGTGGACCTCAGCTGAGTTATTCATCCTTGAAGTTCTTGCTTTCTTCTTTGGGGGTTTTTTAACACATGAGAATTTTACCATCCTCAGATTCCTGCTGAAGAATTTCTTAGCTAATTTAATGACATGTTTTGTGAAGGATGTACACCTTCTGCTTGCCCTTCTGAATGTGCTAACTACAGCTCTCATTTGGTAGTTAATCAACTGGACAGTAGAGTAAATCATTGTATCTTACCATGTTTAGAGATTCCTATCACATTGTGTTCCCATTCCCTTTTTGTGCCAGGCCTAAATGTTCCAGTCCATTCCTTACAATGAAGCTTTCCATGCTGCTTGTGTCAAACATTCTTTTTTTTGATCCAAGTTCTCACTGGTTCCTTTAAAGAAAATCAGTAGGTTTCTGAGAAATTACTTCACAGGAACCTTGCTCGCATTTGCCTGATATAGCACATACTTCAGCTATTTCATTGTTGAATCTTTCAGAACCCATGGGCAAATACTTTTTGGTTGTGATGCCTTGTCATTCATTTAGTGTGTTTCCTACTCTTTTCATACAAGGATTTCGGTTTTAGACATATCCGCTTTCTAGTCTCACAAGAATTTTCTTTTGCAGGAATTTTAACTCTTCCAAGGTCAACACGAATGCAAGAAAACCTTATTTTTTTCTATTATGGATTTAAAATTCTCTGATCATTCTATTTACAACTTTATTGAATATTGAGCTAGCCTTCTGCTCCTGATGTATTTGAATAAATTTTTATTAATTTTTTTTTGCCTTTTACATACAGCTCTGTAAATTCATTTTGGCCTGCCATGTGCTTTGCACAGAATCACAGACTAGTTGAGTTTGAAAGGGAGTTCTGAATATTGTCCTGTCCAACTCTCTTCTCAAAGCAGAGCCAAGGACAGCAGGTTGCTCAGTGAGCACGTTATTCAGTTGCCAGGGGATTTTGGATTTCCTCAAAAATGGAGACTCCACAGCCTCTCTGTTTCAATGTAGGGTTTTTTCTGACATAGAACCAGAATCTCTTGTGTTTTATTTTGTGTCCTTTGTCTCTTTTTCCCTCACTGGCTACAACCAGTGAGAAGGATCTGTCTGTCTTCTTTACTTGCTCTTACCAGGGTCTTCAACACATTGATAAGGTTATTCTGAACCTTCTTGAGGCAGTTCATACTCTCATCTTTCTGTAAGAGCTCAAAAAGTCAGGCAGCTTTCTCCAGCCAGTACCGCTGCATAGAGTAATTCCTCACTGGATGTAGGACTTGCACTTTTGCTGAATTTGTGCAGCCAGGTAGGGTTCTTCTCAATGGTGGCACAACCACCTAGCGCACTCCTCTCCATTTTACATCACACCACAAAATTTGATCCATGAATTCCTGACTTTTTCTCATTTGGATAAAACTGTTGCTAATTCAGGAAATATGTCTAGCTTCTCCATCCAGAAAAAGAATCAATTCTTTTAGCCATTGTTTTAAGTTTTTGTTTTGAAGCCCAAAAGATAGGCCGGAAATAAATCCCCATAGACTGATGTCTATAGAGCAGGTATTTGTTTATTGCAGTGCTGGTGGTGAGGGGGATTTTTCCTCTGAAACTCACCCACCCTTGTCAAGTGCTGTGATATATTTATATAGTAAATTATGCTAAATGTTGCTTATGTCATTACAACATCATCACATACGTGTCGGAACTAATTTACATAGCATCATCTCATGGTTATTGGATAATTCTTTTCACTGTGTTTGCACTTCCCCAATTCAGTGGTCTTCAGGGGTCTTTGAAGGCTTCTAAAGTCTTCTTCGCACTTGAACTTTTCAACTTTGTCTTCAAGGCATGTGTAGTTACAGTGCTCCTTGGTCCATCTGGTCTTAACCGGTCTAAATTCTTTGTTTTGTGGCTAATCGGCTTTGCACTTGCCAACTTCTCATTAGTACTACCCTTATCTAGCTCTGAAACTATACACCTGGTGAGGTTTTTGTTTGTTTGTTTGTTCTGTTCCCTTTTTGTCTATTCAGCATTTAAACAACTAGTTAGCCATATACTAGCCATTACATTGTATAGAAAGTTACTCATATCAGGTTATATAGGTATCAAAAGTTAGGTTACATAGATATCAAAAGTTATGATTCAGGTTATATAAGTATCAGCTCATATAGGTATAAAAGCTATGATTCAGGCTACATAAGTAAAAGCTGTGATTCAGGCTATATAAGAAGTTAAGCTTCAGGTTATATTGATAAAAAGTCATGATTTACGTTATATTGATATTAGGTTACATAGATACCTTATAACTCAAGCTATATAAGCACCTTGTAACTTTAACCTAAGTTACATAGGCATCAGTTTAATAATCTTCATAATTACTGAACTCTTCAAAATTACACACAGCCATAGTAGAATTTTTAGTTTTTATTCATCCTTCTGAAAGATGTGATTTAATCCCAGCTGGCCAATAAACACCACACAGCCAGTCACTCACTGCCCCACCAGGGGGAGAGAATTGGAAGACAAAAAATCAGAAAACTTGTTGGTTGAGATAAAGACACTTTAATAGGTAAAGCAATGCTGAGCTGGAATGAAACAAGCCAAGGGTCATACTTGAAAATGCAATCTCCAACAAGTGTCTATTTCTTGTGTTTTTCTCCCTCTCTATGGGTTTGTCAAGTGTACATCACCAGCTTTGGAGGAATGGAGTTCAAAGGCATTACACTGGTTTTTGTTAAAATTCTGTTTTACTTTAGAGGTGTGGCCGTTCTTATTACTGTACTCTGAGAGAGGTAACCTAGCAATTCTTGCTTTAAAATACGTGAATTACTTTTAAAATTTAAAATATTGAAATTACTCTAAACAGTTCTTTGGGTTTTTAAATTTGTTCTTGGGTTTTTTTCAGCCTGAAGATATGGTGGATGAGCCAGTGGAAGGCCCCCCAACTATTTTGTCTTATTTGGAAGAAAGCTATTTTTCTGGAAATCACAGATTAGAAGAAATCTCAGAAGCAGCCAAATTTAAAGAACAAGGCACTGCCTGGGGTTTGGGGTTTTTTGGGGGGAGGAGGTGGGGTCATTTACATTCTCTGAGTCTGTCATTTCCCTGTGTATGAAAACCCGCTGTCATATTTTGGGTGCTGCCAGAAAAGGAAAATCCTATGGTTTTGGACATCTTGTGTGCTAGAAAAAAACTGGGACACCAAACATTTGGGTTTTGTAACTGCAGTCTGTTGAACTGCAATTTGTTAATAGCAGCAAAGGTGAGTGGCAGCAACTACAGCCACCGTCCAACACATCTCTCACTTTTCCCTCCGTATAGGGGCTTAGTCTCATTGTTGTTAAACATGCAGAGAATAGATTTACTATTCTATAGTGTGGAAGTTTCAGTCACAGAACTATGGTTTATATGTTAAAATTAAAAAAAGATTGGATAAAACGAAGAAATTGACCTGTGGAGCTGCTGCTGTGGCAGTCTACAATGTTCCAGTAAAGTGCAATTGTTAAGCAAAGGGAATGAAAGGAGGAAAATCCTTTTCATTCTGCTCAGGTCAGTGAGAAGCATGGCACCTCTTGAGACATACTTCTGCAAACAGTACTACTGGCTCTAAAGCCCTGTGGCACTTTTGAAAGGAATTTAAGATGGATATTTATTTGATGACCTGTTATAGTAAAGTGCAGCCTTTCATGTAAAACTGAATACCACTGCTGAATAAACAACTATATCCTACTTCTGTTCCCTGCAAAGACTGTGCATCTGCCTAGTGCATCAGTGGGGTTGTTTTGGATGCAAGTGTAGGCAACAAAGCAATGAGAGCAAGGCATAATGCACTGAGGGAATTCAGTCCTCTGCTGCTAGGACAACTTCAGGGCACTCCTCAAAAAAAAAAAAAAGAAAAGCTTGTTATACTAATAATGTTAGTATTTAAATTTCTTGACATACTTCAGAGAGTACCTGTTGTAATTACCTCTTGTTTTTTTGTGTTATGTAGATGTCAAATAGGCAACCATTAGACTAGAACCTGAGGAAAAAATGATGAAGCAATGCAGTCCTTTACCTTAAAATAGATATTTGCTTTGTAATTTTACTCTCACTTTTCTCCTTTTTCTTTCCTTTAAAACTGAGTGATATTAATATTTGGAATGCATTTCTTTCATAATCTAATTTCCTTTTTCATACAACTTGCAGCATCTGTCTCTGATAAATACCTCTGGGCAGATTTTACTTTGCTCTCTCATTAATAAGTGATTATTTTATTTAGATATATCTGTCATAGAAACTGGACAAGGCAACAGAGGGTCTACCAATGTCACACAGAAAAACTTAAGAGAAGAAGATGGCTCTGGTGCTGGTATTTTTCCAGGAGTAAGTGGAGAGGAGGTCTGTGTAATGGATTTATCATTTGATTAATCTTTTTGTCCCAAGAACCGGAAAAATCTATGATTTGCATGTGTTTCTCTGAGTTGGTATGTTGACCTATTTCATCTTAGCGGCATGGCAAAATATAAGTTACTTTTAAAATTCCTGAATGTCCTCTCATGATATCAGATTGAAAAGCACTTACACTATGCAGAAGTCTGGATCTGTAGCCATTGGAATGGGCTTGAGATTTTTGACTAACAAAATGAATTTATTCTTTCAGTTTTGCTTTTTTTTCAGTTCAAATTTAAGAAAGTGAGAAACAAAGAAAATAGCTAACTGAATCCCCATCATAAAAGTCCATGATTTTTATTTTCTAAAAGCAAGTATCTTGATTTTACAGTAATCACCTTCCAGCTGAAATTCCTACTTACTTCTCTGAAATGGGATGTATAAACAGATTTAAAATTACACTCCTTGAGTGCACTCATCAAGAGCTTCTGTGTGAAGTACCAAGGGCAAAGAAGCCCTTCATTGTCACAATCCTTCATTATCAGGTGATCCAACCAGAAAACTGACCCTAAATCTCACTAAATGCCTAAAATGTGTATCACCGGCTTGCCTTAGTTGCCAAGAGACTAATCTGAAAATTTAGGGTTAATGCAAATTTTAAAAGCCTGATCTTGAATTACCATCCAAGAGGCTGGTCCTCTATTGTGTCTTTTGACAAGGGAATGACTACATGGATTGCACTGTGGAATTGTCTGCATCTCCTAGTTATTTCTGTAAGAAAGCAGTATATGCTGCCTCCTGATAGCTGCATATATTAACATATTTCTTCTGAGGAGAAAAATCCATTAAACAAGTAAGTCAGTAATTTGATTAGCAATTCAATTTTGCCAGGACCAGGAATAACGAAATTACATTCAAAGCATCAAGGCTAGTCACTTTCTCAGTAGAATACTTTAGCAAAACCTTTACAAAATTAGATTCTCCTTTAGGGTAGACTCCTGTGGGTCTGGCTTCTAGAAGAGGAAACTAAGTGCAAGGCTGTAGCTTGTCTCTAGTTTGATTTTCACACCATGCTAAGGAAAAAAGTAGCACTTTTAACTCCTACATAGAGAGTGCACCAGCGTACATGACTGCAGGCACTAGAATTCCCAAAGGGAGTGTCTGTCCTGTACAGCAAAGTCACTCTCTCTGGTGAGATACTGGACTTTGAAAGATACTGTGCCTATTGCATTTGTAAGGTAATGTGTAACCTGAATTTTTTGTGATTCTACAAATTAGAATTATTTGTGTCACTCATTTGCAATCCTGTGAGCTGGAGGGCTTCAGCTACTCGAATACTTGCCATTCTTGTTGGCATATTTCAAAATAATCAGGTGTCAATACATTTTTCATTACTTAACATTCCTAATCCAACAGCCTCCACATATTTTTCTAAGTAGAAAATAAATAATGACCTTTCCTTCCTCTTGCCTTTGTTATTCCTATGCCAAAAGTCCATTGTTTGTATTGCTTGAAACTGTAGTCAGTTATGACAGTTTCTTTTTGTCAGAAAACACACAGCATTGTGAAAGACAGAAATTTAGCATTAAAAATCCACATTGTGTGTGTTTAGTCAAGTGTTTAAGGTTTCTCCTTGCAGGGTCTTCTTGTGTTTCTGTGTAACTGTGGTAAATTATAACAAATGGTGAAACACTAGGTTAAAGATCATCCATTGGAGCTGATATACAAGAGGTTTTAGCACTTGTTGGAGAACTTCCAAGTATAATTCCTCTAACATTTTCATGCCTACATTTCCATATTTTTAAAGCAACAATCTAATATCAGATTAACTATTATTACAATCTTTTTGTTCTTTTCTTTTTGTTTTTCAGTTTTGGGACATTTTTCTTAAATAAAAATCCAGTCTTGATTTAATAAGTGTGACTCGTGAAGCTTAAATCTGTTGTGACAAGTAGTTTTGCTGCTATACGAGTTTTTTCTTGACCTTATTGCAATTTCCACATATTTTTCACTAAATAGATGATTGTATAATATGATAATGAATAGTCTTTTAGAAAATAATAATCAGAAAAATTGTTACTGCCACTCCTCTCCCAGTTTTTACTTGAGCCTGATGTTACTCCTTCCTAGGTGCAGAATCTGGCATTTGTTTTTGTTTAGTTTTGTGCTATTAATCATTGCCCAATGCGTCAGTCTATCCAGATCCCTCTGCAAGGCCTCCTGTTCCTCAAGACAGCCAGCAGTACCTCCCAGTTTGTTGCTGGCTAATGCAGACGTACTAATGCTGCTTTCAACTCCTGCACCCAGATCACTGAGAAACATATCGAACAGAACTGCCCCTAGAATTGAGCCCCAGGAACACCACTGGGCACTGGTTGCCAGCCAGATGTTGCTCTGTTCACTGCAACCCTTGAGCTCTGCCCCTCAGACAGTTCTTCACCCAGTACACCGTAAACACACTCATCCCACAGTTGGAAAACTTGTCTCAAAGGATGCTCTAATGGACAGTATCAAAAGCTCTACTAAACCCCAGGAAAATCACGTTGACTTCTGTCCCTTCATCTTTCACATAGGTGACCTCACCATAGAAAGATATCAAATTAGTTAAGTAGGAAACCCTTTATGAACCTGGGTTAAGTGTGCCTGATGAGTGCAGTGTTCTTTAAATGCCTTTCAATAGTACTTAGTGTAATCTTCTTAATTTTCCAGGAACAGAGGTTAGACTAACAGATCTGGAGTTCCCTGCATCATCCCTTCCACCCTTTTTGTAGACTGGAATAACACGATCTTCCAGTCAACAGGAACCTCCCCAGACTCCCAAGACCTTTGGTAGACAATTGCGAGGGGTCCTGCCATAACATCTGCTAGCTCCTTCAGTACTCTAACACTATATCAACAATCCTTTTATCTTGTTCAGGTTATGATCTTTACTCAGAGCTTAACTAAATAGATTATTTTCTAACACTTTTCCAGATGGAAAAAAATTCTCTAATGAGACCAGATTTGAAAAAAATTGATGGTCATTGGGATCTTTCCTTGTGACAAAACCCAGAAAGGTCTTTAAAAAATCTGCTAACAACTCCTTTGCTGAAAGTTCTCATCCTGCTAATTTTAAAATGCCTTGAAAGTTGTGTTACGTCCCTCCTAGTTTCATTAGCTGCTAATGAAACTCAAAATATTTCATTGGTGCTATAAAATGTGGGCAAATTCTAGTGCTTTTTTCAAAACACAATACTAACTGAAATGTTTTGTCCTTCATACTGGATTTTAACTTAAATATGTATAGTGTTCAAGCTTCACTCCTGGAAGGTTTTCTTTTGTTCCTGGAATATTTAAATTATTCCTTTTATTATGCTTACTTTCTCTTGACCAAATATGAATGTGTAGCAATATTTTGGTCTTGATTGCTGTCCATTTTAACTCCTTGTTATCAGTGTCCTTATTTTATGTTCTCTCACTTTTTAACCAATATGTAACCCTCCTTTGTTAGAATTGTAAATCTTGGAGACCTTGGCTAAAATGTTCCTTAGCGTGTCTGTTTTAACTCTCACAATATTCTCCCAGACAGACTGAGTTTGTGAAAATTTATCAAGCCTACATTATTGATTTAGACTGTGTGGATTTACGTGGATATGACATTAGGTCATGGGCATTTGCATCTAGGTAACCAGCTCAGAGAGCACCTTATTTGTACGTGCCTGAATGATCTCTAATATGGATTGCCTTTGCTGAATGGAATATACTGGTTTTATGGTACCTATCAGGTTGTCACTGCTTTGAACAAAGCAAGGATTCTAGTAGAGAGGGAAGAGGGGGGAAAAGAAAGAGATAGAAATGGGGAAAGTAATGCAACACATTCTTCATATTCCACATTTTGATTATTCAGGGCTGGAAAGGTCCGGAAGTCGAGGATGGGTCCACAGGATCTCTAGGAGGGTCAGGAATAGAAGATATGGAAAATAAAGATCAAGGACCTCCTGGACTTCCAGGGAAACTTGGACGACTTGGTCAGCCTGTGAGTATTTTCTATCTGTTGGAAGAATGCATGTATTTTAGAAAGGGGAGTAGTCATGCATCACACATGCACGAAGGGCTGGAGCTGCACAGCCTTACACATTGTCACCAGTTACGTTTCTACAAGATGGGTTTTAGCCCAGCAACCCAGGAGCATCATACCTGCACTGCACATGTCAGTGGCTACACAGGGACCTCATTAGTAACAATCACCACAGGACAAACCACTGCTGTGCCAACACAGAGATGTTCTTGGAGCAGTAATTCCACCAATGTTTTGGGCAGCCTTTGCAGTGCTGCAGCACCCTTCTGGCTGTCAGGTTTGAATGTGTACAAAGGTGCAGAACTTACATGTCTCCTTCAGTGGCTTCTCTATATCCAGGATATTCCACTCTTCAAATCCTTGTGAACCACCAGCATAAGATGCATGCAATTAAACAGAGGTGCAAAACATCACACTGTGACATAGTGTTTGATACAGTTCTGGTTTGTTATTTTGTCACTGCATAACATATCAAAATATAGCTAATTTCTTTTCTCTTTTGGTGCTTCTATGTTACAGTGTTTTATTTACTTTTCTAACAAAGATGTTTTGTTTCAGGGCATTTCTGGTAAAAACGGGTTACCTGTAAGTACTGCTTTATACATATTTTGGTTAACTGAATTAATTTATGAGGCTCTGCTATGTTTTTTATGAGGCTCTGCTACACTGAGGTTTAAGTAGCAAAGTGCTTTCTTCATCTCCTCCCTTTAAAGACAGTTCTGCAGTTGACATCCTTGGGTTTACAAAAGAGGTAGACCCAGCTTTCTAAGAGAAATTTACGATTTTTCACTTTCAAATAAAGTAAGAAGCATGTCATGGCATAAGCAGATGTACCAGGAGTTCAGCTCTGGTGAGGTTGGCTTTGATTGTATAGGGGAATTTCAAAGAGATGACATAGTCTGACTTCTTCTAGGGCAAAATAAAGTGCCTGTTGACCCTCCATAGACACATTCTTCCATGTTGCCTGCTGCTAACCTCAGCTGCAATTAACTTTGTAGTTAATTGAGAGTACTTTTAAGTTAATTGAGATGTACCTCTCAACCCTTAACTCTTGTGCAGTAATTTAACTGCACCTTCTGCTTCATCATTCCTGCTTTTCTTTCTCTGCATTCCTCTATTTCACCCTTTTCTGTCACATTTGCTGTCCTCTGCCTACTTTCTCCACTTAACTCTCACCCCTGGGTCAGTTCACCACAAGCTACTAGTAGACTGCATATGCATCCTCTGTGGTGAAGTGTTGCCCAGCAGTGCACACAATAACAAATCCATACTTGTCATGTTCCATGCATGTCTCAGATGCTGTTGTGTATCTGTCCTCTATTGATGCTTTACTGCCTGGCTTCTTTGTTTCCTTACTCATTTGTTTTATTGCTGCCACTTCGTGCAAATATTTAGCCAAAACTCAGGTTATGTGTCTTTAAGCTGTTTTAGGACAAGAAGTTTTTATTTCAGTATTAACAGAAACTTGACTACTTTCAAGCAGAATATTTTCAAAGAAAATTTCTATGACACCAATATGTCCTAGAAAAAATTCTTCAAGTGTAATTCAAATGCTTCAAAAGGAATTGTTTTGTCTTTGGGAAACAATCCTTTTTCCTATCATAGACATTTTGCTATATCTTATGCAATTAACCATTGTCTTGTAATTTTTATAGTTACTCTTTTGTACACGTGCCTATGGGTTCCACTCTTACATATACCTTTGCAACTTTACTATTAGGTTGATAGGGCTTCACTCAGCAATAAAATTAACATGCACTAGATTTATTTTGGTCATGTGTTTGCCACTTTTCTATGAACCTTCTACCAGTTACTCTACAGGAAAAATCATCATAGGAAAAACCTCATCCTTTGGTCCTACAGATACATTTTTCTCCATAGTAACTTTGTATAACCCATCTTTAAAATTAGTACAAGATAGTACAATTCCAAGATGCCATTAGGGAAAATACTATTTATTTGCCTTCTGAATGTTTTCTTGAGTGTCCTAACTGAATGCATTAATAGCCCCATTTTATAGTAGCACTTGCTTTAAATGTTTTGGGAGTTTTTTCTAGCCAAAGAAGAGGCTTCTATAGGAGTCACATATGCATTTTGTATACAGGTAATATGAAGATACAAAGAAGGATAATTTGGGATTCATTTGACTGGTGACGTTTAGAATGGAAAATGGGGTGAAATGCTATCTAGTATCCCACATTCCCTGTCAGGCGCATGTCCTCAAGAAGCATTCTAGTCAGTAGTAACTGAATAGATTCAGGTTGGTTAAGACAAAAAAATGTTTTAGCAGATGGTGGGAGCAGGCTTAAATTAATGGTATGATTTGGTTCACTCAGAATAGCAGCTGGCAGTACTGTGTTACAAAAATACCTCATTATTCTCTCTTGACTATCACTTCTGCATGAAATGATAAGATTTCTTTCAAGTGTCTATTTCCTCATAGGTTGAAAGTTGTAAGGAAAGAGGCAGAATTCTAGCCCAGAATTTACCTGCTGTAGTCATATTTAGAAACTTTGCAATAAACCAAGATTTTCATACCTCCCAGATAACTAAATGGCTAAGAGACAGAAAATTTGAAGAGGACTTTTCAGACAGCTGTCACTATTTGTTCTAATGGAACATTATGGTTTTCAAAATATTTGTCATCAGTGCTGTGGTGGTCCAGTTAGCACACTGTCAAATACAAATGCAGTCTGCCAAGTGTTCCCCCAAACAGGCTTCTCTGCAACTTTGTTGTGGGAAGGGTGGATGTGGTAAGAGGCACATTTTGGGCACTGCCAGCTGCAGAGAGGTCCAAAATCCCATATCTCCTCCCACTGCACAAACCAAGAGTTACAATCTAATACCCTTAGATCCAGCCTCTACTGCTAAGTGTACAGCCTATTTAACCTGCGTAAAAGATAATGTCTAATTAAAAAACTTATGTTCTATTAGGGTAAAAATGGACTTCAGGAATTGCCAGGACTGAAAGGAAAAGCAGGCTCAAAAGGTGATCCTTGATCCAACAATCAATCAAATACTATTTATGCTTTGACATGTGTTATTCGGAACCCTCTTAGAGAGAAATAAAAATATGGAATCACAGGAAGAATTTAAACATCTTACTGTTTACCCATGAGTGCATGGTGGCCACCATAACAGAATCATATGTATTTTTCAAGGATAGAAATATGTATGTAACTGCTCTGGGCAACTTACTTCACTGGCCAAGTGATTTTAACGGGGGCATTATAATCATATTACACTTAGGAAATGAACATTATTGAAATAAGAGTTAAACTATCTGAAGTAGCAACTTGTATTTCTTCTAAGATGAAGTGAGATATAATGGATTCATCTATTATTAAAGTACATGTTGTACACAAAATTGACAGAGACAATAACTCCAAGTGTCAATTTAATAATCCTTTTCAGCTGTTTAACAAAACAATAAATTCACAAACATGACCCATATAAAGCTCATCTATTCAGATTGTTTGAAAGGATCCAGAATAATTTGAAAGGTAAAATTAGTCTCCAATACAGGAATCAAGTAATGAGTTTGCATGACAACCCCTCATCTCTATGTTCAGCCAAACAGTCTGTTTGTTGTCATGGAAAGATATGTAGGGTAGAGGGTTCTCATAAGCTGAAGAGAAGTGAAAGCATCTTGGGCAGTTAGGCAGCATCTCAGGAGCAGACATGATGGAGGACACTTTCTCCCCTGGGACCCATCTCAGGTACATGTTCACAAAAGTAGGCAGTGTGGGAGAAAAAGAGGACATACAAGTCCATGCACAGTCACAGGGCTACTATCTCTCTGAGGTTACAGAGACACGGTGGGATAGCTCACAGCTGGAGTGCCACAGTGTATGGATTCAGGCTCTTCATGAACAATAGGCTTGGAAGGCAGATTATCAGTAAGACACTATATCAGTTGTCAATAGGCATTACAGGCACCTAAATGTCATTCAATAATTAGCTTCCTAATTTTCCTGCAAATCTGCTTGGTCGTTCTTGTGACCAGAGTTTTTTCTAGGTTTCTTGGCACTGACATAAAAAATTCATGTGTAGGAAACCGTAAAATCAGTCAGGCTGCTTTTAAGGAAAAAAAAACAAATTAAAAAGATGTCAAGATTATTGTTGTTTACATCTATTTATAAGCAAAGTGCAAATTAGCAAATGCATTTTATTTTGCAGCTGCTACAGCTACAACTCCTTTTAGGTGACCATTCTAATCTTCAGCAACAAGCGCTTCAGCAACATCTACACTGCCAAATGGAACAGGCACAGGAACTGTCTGATTTCTGATGGTTCAGACTTACAAGCATGGTCCCTGACAAAGTTTTGACATGTATCAAATAGACTTCTCTCAGACAATGCCTCAGGGATAACATCAGTTGTTTACTGCTCCCAATATGCGGCAAGATGAGACTGCATAAGTTGGCTGTATGCTCCTCCAGTGCCATCCCAGTAGGCTTTTTACTTTCAAATACTCATACTGGTGGATGTCAGCATATTTCTAATGCTATTTCATGAAAAATGCCCAAAAAGCCTGTACTCAAAATACTAGCTTTGAACATGCAGATCTAAAAGAAGTCTCAGAGCCAAGAACCTGAGTACTGTGAACGCGGCCAGTCTGTTCTACCTGATCTCGGGGCCGAAGAATGGCCGCCAGCCTTAGTTCATTGATTAGAATAGCCATCAGAAGGAGAATATTTCAGGAGCAGGAGAAGCAGCTTATCTGTAGAGAGCTAAAGATACATTGGAAAGGAAAACACTCCAGTAGTCTATTCTTGATTACTTTTATGACTGTTTTAGTAAAGACATCTTAAGCTTAGTTTTTCATTTTAAAAATTGGACTAATATTTTCAAGGGACACTTCAAAGAGACATTGTGAAGATAAGTTAACCAGTAAGTGCTAAATATCCTAACAATAGGTTCAAAAGCACTAAGGAAAGCTGACAGCTTTATATGCAGACCTTTTCTTGGCAATAGTTTAAACAGACTCAATTCCTGCAGTAAAAAGCAGGACGAAAAAGAAGACACTGCTCTGATCCTCTTTTACATAGGCGAATAATTTTTAAGTTATTAGTTGTTCAGAAAATTATTTCATTATCTAAATGAGTGTGATTTCCTAGGTCCAGCTGTGTTGGTAGGGTGAGCAAAGCTTAAAGAATTGATCTGTGCACACACACAAAAAATTCAAACCAGTTATGCTCTCTAAAGACAGTCAACACTTTTTTCACTATAATAGTGTCTAAATCTCAGGAACAGTAGAAGGATCCACCTTCCTGTTTCAAGTTCTCATTGAAAATGGAAAGCTGGGAATGAATGGGGCTCCGCATAACAGTGGAGACTGGGGAGCTGGCTGTCACTTTTCCCCTGTGGTCCATGCTCTGTGCAGAAATATAGCCGTGAGATGCTCCTTGGGAGTGGATGCAGTAAGGCTTCCTAAACATGACTGTGATCCAAACCTGAGTTGGGTTTTTTGTCTTCCTTGCCGTATACACAAAATGGAAGAACTTGCGTGAAAACAAGCACCAAACACTGACAGGAATTAATATAATAGTCATTGGAAAAAAAGCAGAGGATATGTTTAAATGAATGAAGAGCATCTGTAATTGAACATGCTGGCAGACAGTGAAAATACCCCCAAAATAATTAAACACATTCTTTTGTGGCTATGACTGAAGTATCACTATAGGAACCATTTGACAAAGCCACAGGGAACAAAGAACCAAATGAATACATTTATCTAATGAACTCTCAAGCATAAAGAGCAAGTGACCAAGAGGCAGTTAAAAGTCAGTGTTTTCTGCTGTGTAACCAGATATGTGAATTTAGAGAACAACGTTTAAATGCTCATAAGTACAGATAGCAATTTAGCAGTTTAGAGCGTAAAGCACAGATCAGTAGAGGCAAAATGTCAACTCTTGACTTGAGTGAAAAATACTGGACTTGAGCAGAAAAATTATTAAAAGTCACAAACATCTTAAGCTGAAGCAGTTCAAACTAACCTCAGCAAAATGTCAGAGGTGATGCAAGAAAGTCAGAGTAGAAGAAATGGTATTAATTATGAGAGAAAATGACACAGATCTGAACAGGAACTTTCTCTTTGTGGTGGCAGTAGATAAAGGTCAATGCATAGAATAAAAATCATGACATGGTGGTATTGGAAAAAACATTACAGTGGGTAGCAATAAAATTAAGAAATTCAGTGATTGAGTATCATGGTGTGACCACACTGACTACTTATTTATTTGTTTTGGGGGCAGGGCATATGTAATGTACCCTAAAAATGCAAGTTCCAGAGTAAAACCTTATTCTGAGAAGATATATGCACTATCTACTGCTGTTAATGCTGCTTGTACATTTGCAAATTCATTGCAGAAGTTAGAAAACTAAGTGTTCTTTCTTCTTTTGCCAATGCAAAGATCATGTTTCTTGGGAGCTTGTCTCTAGAAATGAACAAAGTCCAACCCTGCTCATAGCATCTAAGCAGTCCCTCTTGTGACTGGAAATCCACACAGATTGCATCTGGTGCTTATAGATTTTATATGGCTAAATTCTTGCTAATTTATCTTAATTCCCGTTTTCAGGGTGATCTTGGTGAGGGATTGCCAGGACCCACTGGACTACCAGGACCCACAGGATCATCTGGTCCTTTCAGAGGATTAGTTAGTATTTGAAATTCTCTGTCAATGTGCTCAGCTTGCCATAGAGGAATCCAGAACTAAATAGGAGGTTTTCTCTGGGAAAGTAGCCTGACTGCCACAGAGATTATCATGTTTTCTAAAACACACATGCAGAAATGGAAATAAGCGTCTGGCTGAAGTGTGTGAATACTGTAAGCTACATAAACACCAAGTATTCACATTTTAAAATGTCAATGTGTGTGCTCTTCTGTGCAAAAGCAATAATATATAGGAGAACATGAAACAAAAATTTCCACAAAAAGGCATTATAAACCTGAATTATTAATTTCTTCCTGCTACTGAACAGAGAAATGGGTTGACAGTCAGTTATGTTTGCTGTCATTAAATACTATAACACATACCAGCATGATGACAGTGTTTGTATTTTGAATGCTCAGTACTCAGGCAATGTTAGAGAATATGTTTCAGATTCAACTTTCTTCTGTACTTAGGCCTTTCCCACTATATCCATGAGGATGCATGTGCATGCAGCTACAGAAGGAATCTGGCCTGAATTTTCTGTTCATGGTGTGAGAGCTGATTTCATAGAGACATAGTTCACCTCTGACAGCAGTGGAAATCCTGTGGTGAACCTTTAAACAAAATCATCTGTCACACTCGTTATTGTGAATATTTAGCAAGATAATTTTAAGCATGTTTCACAGGCAAAAGTGGATTGTATGCTCCCCTGATCTTGAGTCTGCTAAATTATACCAATATATTTCTGTAGCAGAAAAAAAATAACAGTGTGTTGCTGCACTATTGAGCCCGCACTTATGCTGACTTCAAGAGCCCAGCAAGACAGCTCCAGATCCATAGGACAAGAGGCTCCAGTCCAACAGCTTTACCCAGTCAAAGGCCACTTCTATAAATGCAGCAGTGAACATCAGGTCCTGCACTGCCTTTACTTTCTTGTTCTCTGAGACAGCAAGTTTCAAGGCCTTTTATTCTGTAGTGAAGTGGAAGAAGTCTTAGTGCAGCAAAGGACTGCATCCTTAACTCCCAGGCTTTTGAAACATTACCTTTCGTACTATGATAACTTATTCAGGTAGTAATTCTGTGCTTGCTTTATAGGTTGCAAAATGTACATAGCTATGAAACTCATCAAGGACTAAACCCTGAGGTGTTTTTTTCAACAAAATATTTTAGAAAAGGCTTCAGAATATTGATTTGTCTTTATGAAATGCTTCTTTTGTTTCCAGTTATAGGAATCTCATAATCTGGCCTTTTAACTAAGGGGCACATTGTAGGAAACAGTGTTTATTTGTTAGGTCTGCATTTTAGGATATTCTTAATATTGACAGGTTTCTTTCTGAAACTAAAATTTGTCTGAGATATTACTTCAGTTCACTTAAACAGTCACTTAGCAGGTGTGTCCTGCAGGATAGTTATCACTCTGATCATAGAGCATCTGCAGGTAAATACAGTGTTCAGTGTCTACAAAATAGGACGGTATGAAACACCAGAAACATGACTGAAATGTTTTTGTGATCTTATAATTTATTTTATCAGTGACAGACTGCTGCAAGGATATTGAGGATAGCTGTATTTCCAGTAAATGTCAAGTGATAATTGCATTTGTCACCTAGAAGCAATAATTTAAAATTGAATTCTCCCAGTTTCAGAATAAATTGGAACCTGAAGAATCGGGTTCTGGAAATACTGACAGAGAGACTGAAATTTTAAGGGTAAGTGTATATCGATATTTCACATTAAAATAATAAAGAGTTTTATTTTACTCATCCAGATTGTAGAAAGTCAATTTTATAATGCAAATTTTATACATGCTTAATTTGCAGCATCCAGAAAAGATTTGTAGGGTTTCATTTCAAGATCTGGAAAGGCCTAATTGTTTGTGAATGGGGAAGGAGTATGAGAAAGAAGGAGGACAACAAAGAAATAATGGCAAGAGGACTTAAAATCAGGAAATGCTTTTAATCTGACTCTTAGAAGACATTAAAGAGGAGAGAGATGGGAAAAAGAGATTCATAGAATCATAGAAAGACCTTAAATGTGATCTTGCTTCAACCCATCTGCCATGGACAGGGACTCCTTCCACTTGACCAGGTTGCTCAGAGCCCCATCCAACCTGGCCTTGAACAGTTACAAGGATGGGCAACCTGTTCCACTGTCTCACTACCCTCACAGTGAAGAATTTCTTCCTAATATATAAGCTAAATCTTTTCTCTGTCAGTTTAAAGCCATTCCCCCTTGTCCTATCACTACAAACCCTTGTAAAAAGTTCCTCTCCTGCTCTCTTGTAAGACCACTTTAGTCACTGGAAGGTGCTATATGATACTATTCTTTGTTTTTTTGAATTTGAAGAACCTGTTCTAAAAAAAGTAGTCTTTGTGAAATGCTTTAGAGTGCAGCTTTCTGGTGAACTGAACATCAATAACAGTGCAGCTTTCTGAGTTCATTATGATTCCTATGACCTCCAGGTGCTATAGCCTCTGCTTTCCAACACAACTAGCAATATTTTTCATTCTCTCAGATTAGTTTCTGCCTCAAGTCTTCTTTTCTGTTTCTTTATTTTTCCTCAAAAGTGCTTAATACCTTCTTCTCAAGGCCCTTCAGGAGAAAATTGCCACATGCTGAAAGTTAGCTATCTTGCCTAATTTAGGAGCCTCTTTAGATGCCCTGTGTAGGTAAGGAGACAGGTGAGTGCTTGAAACGGCTCCCTGCAGAAAGCTTGTTTACTGTATTGAAAATCCAAGATGACCCTCTTCCTGATAGAATCCTGTATGTGGTCCTAAGTCAGAATTAAAGATTTCTTGACTTACAGGGCCATGGCCCAAAATTTCTAGCTCTCCATATTTGCCTGCTAATGCAATTAGCAACATGGATGGATTTGCACAAGAAGAAATATTTGCAAATGTACTGTTTCTCCTAAAGTAACATTTTATTCATTTCATTCAATTTAAACACATCTGCTCATGTCCATGCAGGATAGATATTTAGAGCAGAGGCCAGTTTTACAGCATTAAGCATAATCAGGTCTTGACCATGAGTAGAGGTTCTCAGTGCTCCAGCAGTAGCATGGAGAAATCCTTTGACATGGTGGCAGAGAAAAACCCAACCACTTCCCTCTGCACAATGATACCTTGGTTTCATTATGGTTAGGTCTGTTAGCATTAGGTCGATCCTTGGGATATATCTAAGATCTTTACTGGGTTACAGAGAGATGACACAAAATTTTTTGCTTTTTAATTTCCTGCTTGCCGATGCATGTGCTATGAGATGGCAGTGTTCAGAGAGTAAGGATGAGGGAGGTCAGTGTGACCCTATGTAAGGGTGTATCTGTGAAACTAAAATTGGTTCTCAATTTCTACTCTCAATTCTACTTCAATGAAGTAGAAGCAGGGTGGAAACCCAAACTGAGTTTTATGAGCCTGAATAGTCTATATGAGCTTTTTCCAGTTCTGTGTGTATATAAATGAACCTGGCTAGAATAATTTCTAATAGTGCTGCTGATTGATCCAGGGTCTTCCTGGCCCACCAGGCCCTCCAGGACTGCCTGGTCTTCTAGTGAAGCCAGCACCCAATTCAATTGTAGGACCTCCTGGGTCACCAGGAGAAGATGGATCTTCTGGGGAACCAGGCCCTGAAGTGAGTACCCATTTGTGCACAAACATTGATGTTGTTTCTGTCCTGCAGCACTACATTCTAAGGCTTACAGTCTATATAATTCTTAATAAAATTGCAGAATATTTTTCATTTAAGAGCTGGGATTTTATGCAAATTTTGTACACAGAAAGAAAAAGAAAATTCTTGTTAACCAAAGCACATTACTGCATAGAAGGATGTACATTTGGCAGACAGATATTTGTGATTCTGAACCAGAATAAATAAAAAGTAAGAATACTTTTAGCAGCACTACATAAGGCTAAGTATTACTTTTCCTGTGGTGCTTTCAGGAAAATGAAGTTTTGCTAAATCACATACATAAGGTGCAGGGAATTTGTAGAATAAATTAATGTTCCTCTTTCTTCCTTTTCTTCAACTAGATAGAAACACTTATTCCTGTGGACATGTGAAATACAATTCTACTGTAAAAAAAGTTGCTTAAGTTTGACTGTTATGTGTTTGTAAATAAATCCTCAGTAAAGTGGGTTGTTTTCATTGATCAACTCTGAGAATCCTCCTGGAACTATGAGATTACCTCAGCTGGTCAGAGCATGGTGCTAATAATGCCAAGGTTGTGGGTCTGATCCCTGTATGGGCCATTCACTTAAGAGCTGGTCTCGATGATCCTTGTGGGTCCTTTTCAATTTAGAATAATCTGTGATTCCATATATTTACTAATATGGTTCCCTCATCCCTATCAACCATCTGCCAGTAGCAGTTGTTTTCAAGACTAGATTTGACCTATACATTCACGTTACCTTCAAAGTGGGTCACCATTACTCTCTCTATATAAATATTCATCTTTTATTTTAAAGATGGATATATTCCCTCTTGTGTAATCTAGGATTTTACAGGCTATAACATTAACTACCTGTAGCCAGTCAATTTTCTGTTGCAATAGAAATCATTGTTGTCCACTTTCAGGATAATTCCTGGGAAGCATATCAATTTAAAAAGTTGAAGTTAAATGTTAACTTCTAAAGTACATTTTCAGAAGAATCAGACCAGGACAAGTCTGCAGGCTGATTAAGGAAAACTCCAGCTGTTAACAGCTATTAACATGCATTCCCACAATTTCAGTTGACCTAAGAAACTGCCATCCTGCTCTTCAAGGATTTGTACGCATTTGCACACTCTAGACCCAGCACAAAATTTTGGTTGGGAGTCCTCATTCAGTAATACAGTAACACATTTGTGTTATGAAGGGTTTTCAGCTGTGAATTCTAATTCAAAAAGTCACCAATTACCTGAACTTGCGGACAGACTTAGGTCCTTGCTAAAACAAGAACTTTGTCACTTAGCATCTCTTCTCTCAAGAAACATGTCTTGGAAATGTTTGGGTAAAGGCTGCCTTTTGTAATAGCAAATACCCCCTCACAAACTGCTTCACACTGCACCTGATACTGATGTGGTATTGATCTGATTAAATACACATTTTCTAAATGCCACATGAATGAAATTGACTCATGGCATTATATAGGGATATTTTCTATTATCATTTTTTTGTTTGAAGTAGCTTACAATTGTATTAATACACCCTGAGAAGAACAAATCTTCCAGTGTTGCCTGCTAGCCACATAAGAGCGGCTATTCCAAAGCTTTAAAGGAAATAAGCAATTTTAGCACAATAAAGATTAAAATTGCTAAGCAGTACAGTGGAAGTAGTCCACTACTACTGTAGAACAGTTATTGTTCTTAGCCCAACCTCTTTTCTAATCCTCTTCTGTCTATGTAATCATGCCAAAATACAATATGAAAATATTTGAAACAGACTGAAAATATTTCTGATCTTTTTTAATATTAAAAGTAATCCAGTAGTTACTCTATGACATACAGTGTATACAAAGAACAAAAGCAGGCGGAAAAAGTAAAGAGAGCAGGAAAAATGAGCCTTTCTGATGATTCTGAACACATCAGAAGAAAACAACATTTTCTTTCTTCTTCTGCAACCATTTATATCCTTCCCCAAAATAGAAGAATAAATAAATGGATTAAAGATTCCCCAGAGGCCAAAATACACACCTGTAAATTTAATTAA
Organism: Atrichornis clamosus; assembly: GCA_013400975.1. Lineage (NCBI taxonomy): Eukaryota > Metazoa > Chordata > Aves > Passeriformes > Menuridae > Atrichornis > Atrichornis clamosus. Next base: position 128,556 of record WBMZ01011709.1, on the reverse strand, counting down.
AGGCTTTCAGACCTCAATGTTAAAAATGTAGGCTATGCAATAAACGTGTAACTGTAACCTTTCTTGCATGTATAGTTACTGTGGGCTGGATTTCAATACCTGTACTGATTGATTGATTGACCCTACAAAGCCAGCTTTTCCCAGCCTATCTGCTCACTCAAATGTTTGCTAAGTCATGGATAAAACACAGGAAATTGGGTGGAGAACTTAACATACATTTTTCAAGGCAAAATCAAAGTGAGATATGAACAATCTGAGTACCAAAGCAAAATCAACCAAAAGCAAAGTGGCAGTGCCTTTTCTTCTGCAGAAGGATTATTTAGGACTACTTCTAAAAGTGTAGGAATGCACCTCCAGGCTCAACTACTCAGGGACACCTGGCAAAGTGAGTGTGAATAAACCAAGTGCTCCCATGCATGGGAAGGTCTCATTGTTCCCATGTGAGGATATCACTGTAGTTGTGTGAAACAAGACCTCTGTGAACACACCAGCTGTTCTGTTTGAAGCAAGAACACAGAAGCCTCCTGTTTGACTTCATTCCCTCCATATCACAACTGTTTTTAATGATTCTATGATTCTACCACACAGTAAACCTGGCCATATTCTGAGTTTGTCAATACTAAGGTTTCCTCAGTGAAAGGTTTCATCTAGCACTGACATTGCTGAAGGTGTGGATCACTGAGGTGCCTGGGAATTGCAACCCCACCACATCTTTTACAGTGTTGTCAAAACCTGCTTGGATAGCATCATTATTTTACATTCTAACATTATGTTATCATGTGTTTTCATTTTGTTTACTATTTTATGATTGTTGTGTATAGTTTTCTATTAAAATATATTTAAATACTGATTTGATACAAAGCCAAACTCTCAGAAGACAAGAAATAAAAGTGTGAAAACTTGCTGTCAGGTGCTACCTGGTGCTACACATTAGTCTTCCATAATGCTGTATCATCAGTTGATAACATCATTATTTTGAAGGCTAACATTATGTTATCATGTGTTTTAATTTTGTTTACTACTTTATGATTGTTGTTAAAAGTTTTCTATTAAAATATATTTAAATACTGGTTTGGTACAAAGCCAAACTCAGAAGACAAGAAAAAAAACTGTGAAAACAATACTGTGAGGTATTACACAATATTGGTGCTACACAATAGTATTCCATAATGCTGTATCAATTGTTGGTCCAAAATACACACGTGTGGTAGAAATTGGGCTCTCAAGAGGTACCTGCTTTAAGTTTAGTATCATCTACAGGGTCCTCAAGACCCTCCTGGTCGTGATGGAGTTGTTGGCCCACCGGGATGGAAGGGAGAAAAGGTAAGCTAAATGTCTGTCTTGCTTCTACTTCGGTGGAAAATCTTTGTTGATTCTAGGGTGTAAAAATCAAAAACAGTTGTCCCTGAAACACATTAGCATCAGGCTTCAGTAATTTCAATGGAACTCAGATACTAATGGCTTATTAGAACACATATCAAAAGGTATATTAAAAAGTCCAGAATTGCCTGTTGGATACTGTCTCATTTTCTGCAGCATGCAATATTCATATGCAATATGAACTGTTGTGACTTGCCACTAAAAAAATCAGTCCTGATTGGGCTCAGACAGGTGAGTCTGTAGGAGGAAGAAGAGAACTCCAGCTAGTCTAGCCTGGCACAGACTGATGGCATGTTATATGACAGGGGTAGAGTCTGAAGGAGAACAAGCCTTTTAATCTGGCAAACAGGAGACAAAGTCATAGTTGACCTTGGCTAGACACCAGGTGCCTGCCAAAGCCACTCTACCACTCCCCTCCTCAGCTGGACAGGGGAGGGAGAACATGATGAAAAGCTCATGGGTCAAGATAAGGACAGAGAGATCACTCAGCAATTACTGTCACAGGCAAAACAGGCTTGAATTGGGGAATGTAATCTACCTAATCTAATCTAGTACTAATCAAAAGGTCATTTTAAATACCAATTTTTTACACCTCACTTTGTGGATGTTACAGGCCTGGGTGCAAAGAGATTTCAGTTTCCTGACAAGTGTCTGTGTGAAAGCAAGGCTTTCTCAAGGACGCTGCAGGAAAACAATTTAGAAGTACTGTAAACTATGGTCTTGTTATGAGACCAAAGAAGAAAACACATGAGGTAAGAGTTACTGGGTCCAGCCAATCCCTCTGGGGGCGGCTGGTCAGTGAACCAATGACCTTATGTTAGTCCAGCGTGCTAAGGTATATAAGCACCTTTGTAAATATAATAAAGAGGTCGGTTTTCCATCTACATAAGGCCATCTGTGTCGTTGGTGTCCGGGCTCGCTAGCGACATCACTTCAAGAAGGATGTGGAGAAAACAGAGACAAAGATTACAGGCCAATTTCATCCTCTAGTGAGCTTCTACAACACTTAATGCATAAGAACTTGAAAGCAAATTCCCAAGAGTACATTGTAAGCTCACATACTATAAGATAAATAAGAGGGCATGTCTTAAATGGCCAGAATATTGATTTATTTTTATCTCTAGAGGCTGAAGGTTCTGAATTTTAATATCAAAAGCCTGAGGTTGGTAAAGTGCAGCACACATCGGATCTAGCAGCTATCCAGAAAGTACGGTATGGATGTTACAAAGAAGGCACCAGAAACCCATGTCCATTGTAATTAGTCATATGTGTTTTACATGAAGTAGCCAAGAACAGAAAGATATTGAGCTGAAGTAAACTGAGCCTGAATCACATATTATGGGAAGAGACTGACGTGGAAGAGAAATTAAATTTTTTTAAAAGGCATAATCCTCATAAAAAAGGACAAAACTCAAATGTTTTGCCTCACTGAGTCTGTTTACTGCATTGTATATATTTGATTCAAGTTCAGTTAGAAATGAAGCACTATGTATTTGCAACTGATCCACACATGTAAGATAATTTTTCCATTTTTACTATTAATTTGTTTCTGAAAACCTTGATTTAATTTATATTGTAAAAACACTGTTTTGATCATAATTCCCAATTAATCCAGAGAAGATTACAGAAAAAAACTACACAAGGCACTGAAAATAAATTCAGTTTTTTCCTTGGAGTGACAGTTGAAAAAGGGGGTTTGTCACTGCTTTTGGAAGAAAACATTAGCATTTTACTGCTGGTGCTTACTCATTTTTTTCAGATTTTACTCAAGTAATATTTCTGTTGAGTGTGTAAGGACAGGAGCTTGCCAGTATAACAGTTAAATCCACTAGATTCAGTGCAATTCAGAAAACAATTTTTTGCATGCCATGTCTTTCAGTCTATTCCATGAACTAGAAGTCAAAAAACCCAGTATGAAAGTAAAGTGTATAAAAGCAAATCCTGATAAAATCTTCATTGCTGCAGAGGAACCTTTCAATCATTCTAGTCTCACATCCTGGGTTTGGAAGGGTGCCCTAAACAGCTTGTTTGGGATCAGTTTCCACTTCTGTTATATCCCATAAGAATTTTGACATTTATATTCAGAAGCATGAAGATATGACCTGCAACACTTAATTCTGTGTGCTCCAAACACTTAAAATCTGCAGCAATAATTGAAATACAAGATTGACTCCTGTCAGCATTCCAGAACAGAGCTATTAATGTAGTTAGTTAGTTATAACTGCTGAATTACAGATTGGGTTTTTTTTAACTGAGAAGTCTGATATCTCAGATAAAGGACTTCATGTAAAGGGCATCAAATTAAACACCACAGAAATCTGTGGCATTTTTATTAAGGAAAAATATAATAAATGTGTTTTTGTTTGCCTGTCTAATGCTCTTACTGTACGCATTTAGGATTGATTTTCTTTTACAGGGTGATCAAGGTCTATCTGGTTCTGCTGGTCCAAAGGTAACAAAAAAGACAGTCTTTATAGAATGACAGTATCAGTGTGATATAGCACATTACTGAAAAGGGCTGAGAATTCTTAAAGCTTATTACTGTGTAACCTATTGAAGTTGACAAACTTGGTTTCTCAGTTGGCCAACATACTTCTCTATGAAGTGTGGTGTAGTGGGTTGACTTTGGCTGGATGCCATTCTATCACTCCCAGTGGGACAGGGGAGAGGAAATAAGATGGAAAACACCTAGTAGCTTGAGATAAGGCAGTTTACTAAAGCAAAAAGAAAGCGAAAGTTTGCACATGCATAAGCAAAGGGGAAAAATGTTTTATCTCTACTTCCCACTGGTGAACAATGTTCAGACACTTCCCGGGAAGCAGGGTTTCAGCATAACATTTGCTCTGAAAGTTAAACAAAATAAAAAATACCCCCCATTCCTCTTTCTTCCCTTAGTTTTTATATCTAAGCTGATGTCATATGGTATGGAATATCCCTTTGGTTGATTTGGGTCAGCGGGCCTAGTTGTGTCCCCTCCCGGGATCTTGCCCACTCCCAGCCCCGTTGATGGGGGAAGGAAAGTCAGAGGGACAACACTTCTCAGAAGTAGCCAAAACACTGGTGAGCTATCAACACCTTTCCAGCTACCAATGCAAAGCACAGCACTGTGAGGACTGCTAAGGGAAAATGAGCTCCAGCTCAGCCAGACCCAATACACGTGACCAGTAGACCAAGAGAGGTGATACTCGGTCTCTATTTGCCCTCATCAGAGACCACCCAAAGTGTAGTGTCCAGCTCTGGGCCCCCCAGCACAAGAAAGGCATGCGCCAGTTGGAGCAAGTCTAGGGGAGGGCCATGAATATGATCAGTGGATTACACCTCCCTGGGACAGTTCAAGACCAGGTTGGACGTGGATTTGAGCAACCTGGTCTATCGAAAGATGTCCCTGCCCATGGCAGAGGGATCGAAACTTGATGAACAGGGATTGAACCATTCTCCGATCCCATAAATCTACTTACTTGTGTCTACTTAGGTATATTCAAGATATGAATAGACTGACTTTTTATTTTAGGGTGATACTGGAGTCACTGGATCAATAGGCCCCAAAGGAGAAGTTGGTCCGGTTGGATCTCCTGGACAACCTGGACCACCAGGACCTCCTGGGTCTCCTGGGTCCCCTGGACCTCCCGGACCACCAGGACTAAGCTACAGCTTGGGATTTGAGGTATTTTGCTATTTTGAAGTTTGTTGTAGCTATAGATATACTTCCTCCAGAGGAGGGACAATGTGATCACCTGTATATTTTACAGGTATTTAAGGCTGAATTGATGACAGATAGAGTAATTTGTTCTAGACTGAAATTTGCCCAGTACTAGCCTACAATTTCATTTACATTTGACCATATAATTGACCATGCTTAGATCATGGAAGTAATGGATTTCTTTGGGCAATTTTCATTAAACTAATTAGTAGTAACAGCATTCAGGTGCTATTTTTTATGCTTATATCATTGCTAATATAAAATACTTGAATATTCAAATACTACACTACAAGGGAAAACTTTAGCGCTTCTTTCATGTATATAATTCAGAGCCATAATCTAAATATGCATAGAAACCTGATAGTATTCATTAAAAAGAAACTACAGGTTCCCCTTAAGTTATGACATTTCCCATTCTGTCGTTCATGAGGCCACAAGTTTTGTTTAGACATGACACTTATGTAAGGTGTAAATGCGAAGACACATGTTGATCATTTCTGACCTCAGAGTCTGTTCTACTTAGAAGAAAAATGCTCTAATAAAAATATAAAATTGCAGATGATACTTTTTCTACTTCTGAGAATAATACCTTCATCACTGTAAAATATGAGATCTGGCAAGCTTAAGATGAGCTTTATATGTCATTTGAGAACTGTTCATTTGGATGATCTCGTTGGAGCAGAAAGTGGCTTTGTAGTACAAAAAGGCAAGGGAAGCACACCCAGGTTCAAGAACTAGGACTGCTGCATTAACATGTTTGTGAAGAGAGGTTGAGAAATTATCTCTACCAATATTTACATATGTGTCTTCCCTTTTTTTCTCCTTTGTTTTCCATGCATTTTTCAATTCTAATTTAGCTGTTTGGCTCAGGAAAGCCTTTCTGGGGTTTTTTATGTCATGGTATATGATAAAATTTTGCATAGTAGCTCAGAGCAGTTACATCAGAGAAGTAAGCAATGTTTGACCAAGACTACTGGCCATCTGTAGAACTGCTGCAGTGAGGTGGTGGTGTTTAGAAGATATCAGTTTACTTACACATTTCTCTCAGTATCTACACCACCTCTTGATTTCTCTTTTCTTTACCTCAGAGACACTTTAATATGTTGCATACATAACCGCTAGTGCTTGTTTAGAGACCTAATTTGCTTTCGGATGTCTGACTAAATAATATTGTAGTACATACACTATTGGTTAATAATCTCACTGATGTCAGTGAATTTCAATAGACAAAAAAATCTCTCTAGCAGTTCACAAGTTCTTGATTGCCAGCACTGTTAGCAAGGAACAGCATGAAGTCTAAACACACAAACAGTACTTTGCCTTAATTTAGGCACTCTATAAAGGCTGGTACAGAGTCTCCTCTGAATAAATATGTACATGTCTCAGAATGAGTTAAGGACCTCTGGTAAGTCACATCTTCATCCCAGCCCTGGTCTGAGTTTTAGCCCAGAACAATGGCTTCCAGTCATCTTCTGCGACCCGTGAGGGCCTATTCTTAAGAGATTCTCCACATTTCCCCGTTCACACTATTTGAGTAGAAGGCAACATGGCCTCATTTTGTCATCAAAAATTTCCCCTGCAGTTAGGTACTTGGGAACAAACACTGCCACTTTTTATACTTAAGTCTCAGAGGAGCAATCTTAGCAGACGAGCAGGAGAGAGTGACAAGTGGACATACCCATTTTTATGGATGCAAACACAGAAGGATTTCAGCTGTAGCTGCAGTAACAGTAACTTGACTGGCTTCATCTTAATCTTCTTCCAGTCCAGACAAAATTGATGTGATTGTCATTTCCCTGAGAGGAATACTACTGTGAACAGACTTGCTAGTTCTAGCTGATCTTTTGGATGCCCACCCCCACCATCTGTTGAGGCAGCACCGTGATCTTCCAGTTTGTTAGGGTGACACTACCTTTTGGTTGGCAGTCTGTTTATTGCTGTAAGGCTGTTTCTGCAAAACATTCCTGCACTTGTTAGCATCTGTGATCAGCTATGTGCAAAAAACAAATGGCATAGTGTTTGCTGACACTTCTGCTTGCTAAAAGAACAGTTTGAGCTGCAGAAGGTACCTGGAAAACCCATTAAAAACATGCAGGTGTCAAAAGAGATGATATGTTATATAAAGCAGGCATCAAACAATCTCCTAAAGGTAAAAACAGACTGGCACAATGCAGTGAAGGGAAAGGACCCAGAAACAGAGTTTGTGGTTTACCCAAAGCAATGAGTGTTTGGTTAAACAGGCCAAAGTGAATATAAGGAGATTTCCTGTTGGTATTTGATACACTGATAGCTGACGGAGTAGAATGAAAGTCTGAATACCATTCAACCTCAGGTGAAGTTGCATGAAAGGTCTTTCGCCTTGGTCCCCCAAAAAGAAGGACCTGATTCCAGGTGCATTCCTTCTGCTTCTGTTGCTCTTGCAGAGTTGGCGGAAAAGGTCAAAAGAACAAGATCTCTATTTTACAGTGGAGTCAGGTCAGAGGATGTTTTCCATAACTTCAGCTTTAAGCTGTCATTTAACAGCAGTCTAATGGCAGCTGCTTGGTGTCTCACCCTTTCCCTTACACCATCTCTGGAGCATATCACATCTGTGCTAATCTGAGCTGTTTCAATTCACTAACCAACAGAAAGCTAAGTAGGCAAGGAGTATGGGTCCTCTAAACATGATAAACTGACACAAGAGCTTGTCACTAAGAGGTGGAGATTCTCATTTGCTCCTGTTTCTTCTCCCATCTGCAGACCTGCCTGGCACTTGCCTGACCGTCACATACACTAATATCCACTATTCCATCAATTCTTCCACAAGCCAATTTAATTTACTAAAATTTTAGAGAACCATCCCACACCCCAGAAATAACATATTTTCTGCCATTTTAGTGATTTAAAGGAAAGCAAGAGGATTCAACACATGATGCTGATGTTGAAAATGAAGGCTGTATGGCTGTGAGCAGAGAAGAGGAACAAAGATTAAGATTTTCCCTTTTCAGAAAAAGGAAACAGTTAAGCCACAGCTGTGATTAAAACTGCAGCTAAAAGCAAGTGAACAGTTCCATGCCAGCATGGTTCATCCAGATGTTTTGAACCACAGTCTGACAAGTCTAGACTAGATATAAGCCAAGGGATAGGAACATGATATGGATGGTGCCAGGGCTAAAACCAGTAATTCTGGCAGCCAGCAATTTTATTTCTTTTCTGCTTTGGAACTGGCAACTCCTGCTTCTGCCATGGATCTGGAATGTCATAAAACAATGAAAGCTGGAGGGAGATTGCTTCTTTCTGTTTAGTTTCCTTGAAAACTACTAAAATCTCCACAGGAAATATGGAGGCTGCTCTCAAGGGGAGGCTCTCAAGAAGGCTGCTCCTACTACAGAGACTTCTTTCTGAAGTCAGCAGAGGGCTGAGGAAAGGGACAGTGGGCTGAAGCAGATGACGTATAAGGAAAGTCTTAGGGAACTGAACTTGCTTAGTTTGGAGACTATCTGGAAGTCCACTGGAGATCATCTCTGGAAGGTTCCAAGGGGGTTCCTCTGGAAGGTTCCCTGAGCGGACAAAGCCCTAAACAACCTGATTTGAATTCAGTGTTGATATTGTTTGCATCAGGAGATTGGGCTAAGTAGCCTCTGAGATCCCTTTCAGCACACTTAATGCTACAATTTGATGGTGAAACTTCTTTCTGCTCAATTTCAGTAGGCAGTATTTTATGCAGGAATTCAACATTATACTGTGAGAATTAGGAAGGACCTTTCTTTGTGAAAAGTGGTTGCTGCTCTTAACAAAATGTCTGCAAGTTCTTGCTGCCATAAATGAGTTCTGTAATCCTTACTAGTCATTACAGTGTTTCCATAGCCAGGTGGCAGGGAAATGCTAAACAGAAAAGTACTGCTACAATGTGCTTAAACATAGTACATACTTAAAACTGTGATGCTGTCTCATTTCTACCTGATACTGTTCAGCCTGAAGTGCTGGAGCAATGGTGTCAAGTTGGCAAGACAGTAAGAGAAGACCAGAGTTTCTGTAAGGAAGACCAACATTTTTATCACATTTGAGCAGAGCCTATCTCCAGAACATCATTCACTGGTCAAAAGAAGAGGTTAATTAGAAAAGATATAAGTATGTTTCCATTTTTACAGGACTTCAGAAAACAGAGAAGTTGAAAAAAAAAAAATCAGAAACCCCCCCCCAAAAGGTAAATTCTTAAATTCTGTAGCCGTTTTTCTCTTCTATTAGGACATGGAAGGATCAGGTATCATCAGCCCATTAAGTGAATCCAGAATTCCAGGATCAAGGGGGTCAAAGGTAAGTGGATGTTTTGGAGGAGGAGGGTATGTTTGGTGTTGGGTTTTTGGTTTGTTGAGGTTTTTTTTTTCAAAATGAAAATGTCCTTTTTTCTGTTTTCGGAAACATATAGCCAGATATAGATTGGCAGACACTACACTGAACTAGATTCACTTGCCCTACAATATCATTACAATAACTGTGTCCTCCAAAGAATCTGAATGGTATCTCTCTTGATACCCCATTAGCTAAAGGTTTTTAGATTCTGCTCTGATATATTTTTGAGATATTAAAGGATGAAATAAGGAGTTTCATGTTATCTAGCTCTCTATTTCTTCTTTTACCCTAATAGATTCCCTTCTTGCATATGAAAGTGAATTACATATATGATGATACTGAAATGTTACAGTTTGACAATCAAACGCACATAATCTGACATCCTACTTTTAAACTAAAAAATTGTTCCCAGTAGTGTGGAAGCAATGTCACAGAAAAAGGGATGGTTTTTCCTCCATCACTGTGTCTCAGGAGATTTTTTGATAATGTGGGCCTTTTAAATCCCCCCGTAAAAATGGGGAATATGGGAATATAATGCATCAGTACCTACCAGATCATTGTCATTCTTAACAATAGAAAGCGCTCCAGTGGTTTAGTCTGGCAACAAAAGGAGACAAAGGCATGATCCAGTAGCTGCTTACAAGTCTCTGAGGGGCAACTGCAAACACGATGAAGCCAAACGCTTCCTTGTAGTGCCAGATGGTGCAACAAGGGACAGACACAATTTGCATCTTGAGATGTTCAATCTAGACCTTAGGAGAAGCCTGTTCATTAGGAGGTTGGTGCAGAACCGGGGCAATTTGCCCAAGGAGGTTGCAGAAGGTCTGATCTTGAAATTATCAAGACTTTGCTGGACAGACATGACTGACCTGGTCTAAGGCTGGTGACAGTTCTACTTGGAGGTGATGACTGGATTAGAAGGCCTCCACAGGCCCTGCACAACCCTGTTTCTATGATTCCATTAATCATCAGAAACCAGCTGAACACTGGAGACAGGAGTGACTTTGAGCAGCTCTTTAATGTGTTAGTTTAAAGTACTAGTAATTGTGAGTCGCTGAAGTTATAGCTGACTCAGTTTAATAGTTTAGGGACCTTTGCCCCCTCTTATGTCTTTTCCTAGGTACTAAAACAGTAGCACAAAAAAATACAGTTACAAAAATAAGAATTTAATTTATTAGCTGAAACAAAGTGTCCAATACCAGTGCCAAAATTAAACAGTCTAACCTGCCTTAGTGACAGCCTTACTCTCATTTTTGGTTTTATTATAGGCATTGCTTCCAAGTCACTCAGCTCTAAATATTCAAAAAATGTCTTGTTGCAGTTGAACAAAATTTTCCTGTTCCTGCTTAATTACTCTGCAAAGCTTGAGTCAGTAAAAAAGGCAGATAAGAAAAAAAAAAAAGAAAAATAAGAATTTTGCTGTAATCATGAAAATCTTTTACATACTTACTGGTACTGCATTATGAGCCATTTACACCCTGTCACAACTCCAGAGTACCCAGGTGTGTTTGGGTGAAAACAGAGTATCTGCTTCTAAGGGGGCTACAACTCGAAACAGCTGCTAGGAAATAAATTACATTTATTGTCACTATGCGTAGGAAATAAATTACATTTATTGGCATTATATCTCTTGAAATTCTTATTAATCTATTTTCAGAAAGTAGTGGTTATGTTTTGCAGTAGAAGTATCAAATTTATTTTGTCTGTAGGCTTAGCTCTCATTTCCAGGGTTTCTATTCTCTTTCTTCCACAGATCAGTGTAAAGTTTCATTGGTGTTTTCTCGTTATTTAGCATTAGCATTTATTAGTGTCTTTATATTACAGATAAAGACAACTCAAGCACTTTGTTGAATTCCTTTTTTCTTCCATTCAGCTTTCTAAAATGACCAATAATGAACTGTTGTCCATTTTACCATCAAAGAGTCATGATTTTACTTTACAACTGATGTCACAAGAGAGACATTTGAATTTTCAAATGTTTTTTGAAACAAACATTTTGGGAAACTGCCTTTAAGCCTAGCAAGGCTGTGTTGCCTCTAAACTGGAACATATCTTAATTTTAAATGAGAAAGCAAATTAAACTCTATAAGCAACTGAAAGCAATCCCTTGCAACAAATGCACTTGGATAAGTTTATTTGTAATATTTTCTAAAATTATGTATAATATGCAGTGACAACACTACAGTTGTCTTTGTAAGAAGAAGAAATCTTTAGATCTTTGCATGATAGCATAGAGCAAGGCAGAATTTATCAGAACAATAATCCTAAAACAATGCTTACATTTTATTTCTCTCCATTGATATATTGGTCTCTAGTGTTGTTTTTGTAGCAGTTGTGGTTGTGAATTAGGGGCTTTTTTCTGAGAAAATTTGTCATGAAATTATATGGGAATTTACCATTAAATTCATTGTATTTTTGTAGGGTTCTATAGGAAGACATGGTCAGCATGGAACATTAGGACAAAAAGTACAAACTCTTGAAAGCTAAGCTATTTTGCTTTGGCATGTATTTAAAATATTTTTTTATTTCTATATTCCCAGCATTTGCCTGAACAAAACAACTTTCATTTAAGATTCATATTCTGATTAAATGTGGGACAAATTTTGTTCCCAGAATGTGTATTATTGGGATTATTTCACATCCAGCCAGAGCAGTGACTAACCAGGCCATTACATTCCATGGCATTTTTGTTTAATTTTTTTTGACATGTGGCAATTTCTCCTTGTTGCTCATTTGTACATCATTGTACATTGGTTTCCAAGAGGTAACCTTTATGCTGTTGAAAGAGAAATCTGCATGAGGAGACCTTCTGATCACAGAAGGTGATAGGAAAACATTCTAGAATGTGATGGGGGAAGAAGGGAGGTGTCATGACTACTTTGCCTTGGTTTTGATTTGAGGTCAGTAGAGACTGAATTTTTCCACTTTAGTGTTGCTATTGGTTATGTTACCCATGAGATAAAAATGGAGACATGTAAAACCAGAGAAGAAAAGGAAAGATTCACAGGAGGGGTCCTTAGACAGGAAAGAACCTATTCCTATGTAAAGCTCAAGTAACATTCAGTTTAATAGTACTGCATGACAACACCTTTTCAGCACCTTAAATGTATTCAGAGTCTTCACTGCCCTTTGAAATGACATTAGCATTGAGAGAGTAGGAAATGGAAGACAATAGGTGGTGGCCCCCATCCTCTCCCTAAAATTTTCACTTGAACTTATACAGAGCTCTAATCACTGACTACCCATTGCCAGCAATAACTGCACGCCCCTGATTCCTAGGACAACAGCCACCAAAGATCTGGCCAGGCTCATGTGTCTAGAGTCTATAGAGCTCAGCTTCTAGGGCTGGAAGAAGTCCGTCCATGGGATACTACTCCTTTTAATGCTGGAGGACATTACTTATGAGTGAAAAAATCACAATTTGCACAACACGTGTGGGTGAGTGATACTGCAAAGGACTGGCAAGAATAGATGTGCCCTCACACGATGCTGCTCTGGGCACATGAGTAGGTGCAGAGTCTTCACACTGATAATGCATTTTTTGTTAAGAACTCTGCCTTTAGGTAGAAATTTTTTTTCTAAGAAATGGTGCTTCACAAAGATTTCAGAAATGGAGGTAGCATGATTCTTAGGATTTAGGAACTGTGCTGTGACTGAAAAGATAATCATTAACCTTGGCCAAGAGACTTCACCATCACCTACATTAATACTTTAGTTGTTTAATCTTGAGTCATTCATTCCCAAGACACAGGAGAAACAGAAAGGGATAAACTATTGCCAGACATGTTAAAAAATCACGTACACTACAGCAAAATTAATATAAAGTGGTTATAATACACTATCATTCTCATGGGCATGACTTTTACACCCACTTTTCATTATTATAAACGACTTCACTAGGCAACAGTGGCAAACTACAACAACCACCCACTTCCAAAAGCCAAGAGCTAATGCATCACAAGGAGTTGAAGGTAAAGTTCTGTTTCATGCATCCTTCATCTTTCAAATACCCCAGATTAATATAGCTGTCAAAGAAGACCTGCTATGATCAATTTTCTCTCTTTTCTAGCAAGGAAGCATGGATCCAAATTCTGCTTTCACTTTTTGTTATTAGGAAAAGTTGTTTTCATTAAAAAACAGCCTACAGTCTTCATGTACTCATACATATAAGAACTCCTAAAAAGCATTAAGCTTAAATATAACATTTCAGGCAATGGCTGTAGCTCCTTGCTGATTCATTCCAGTTTATATTCTCTATCTCAAATGAAATAAACTAAATCGGATGATCTCTGTGAAGAAATTGGGGAACCATGTCTACTTAGAGCCAAAATACTGCAGAATCAGTCCTGAACATGGAACAGTGCAGTTCATTACATCATTCATGGTTTGACACAGTGCCTGGGTAGGTGGAAAGAGCAGAACTGTGGGGGGACTGAAATGTTTTGAAGGAAGATGGTTAGCCCTTTACAGAGGCAAAAGGTCATGGTTACATTAGTAGATCTGGGGAACGTTACCATGTGCTGGTTTTGGACATCAAAATGAAAGTTCAGGCAAGTGGCTTGGTGGATGCTCAGCAAAAATAATGTGTCATGACCAGAAACACTTAAGATGTGGGTGGCAACCAGGTGATTAAAATCTCCAAACCATTTCACAAAGGTTTGCTGAGCATCACTTTACCAAAAATATGCTGTATTTTTACTAATCATTTTACTCCATTTGGTTCCTTTTATTGTAAGGAAAGTAACGTACATGTTTAAAATCCTTGCAATTACTGTTCACTTTAATGCTTGAGCCCTACTGTGCCTTTATTTCAGGGAGAAAGAAGCAATATCGGTCCACCAGGTTCAAAGGTGGGAAGTTTATCTAACCTGATCTAAAACCTCAGCCATTTCTTTCCTCAATTTCCTTTCATCTCTTAATGCACTTAGGTGATAATAAACATTTCTTGCTCTGTCAGCATATTAAAACCCAGGATGGCTTCTCTTGGAAAACAAATTCCTTTCTCTGTCAAATTGTGAGTATCAGGAGCCGGTGTAATCTGGTGCTTAAGACTTCTGCTTAAAATATGGTTAAAATTGCATCTAAAATCCTCAGGTGTGTGTCTTGGAAGGTGTCTTGGGAGACCCTTTACATTTTCACCAAAACAAAAATGAAAATCATCAAAGTTTAAATAGAAAACTAAATTCCACATGCCTCTTCACTCCTTGATATCGTGGTGTGTAGCTATCACCCCACACCAGAGCACTCCACCCATGACACAAGTCTGTGCTACAGTAGTAGGCTTGTGTCTATCATCCCTGTCTATGCTTTGAACTCTTCTTGGAGCCCACCCCGAAGCTCCTGCTTAAGTCTATGCTGCTTGTTGCTGGTCCCTGGCTGAGCTGAGTGCCTTTTGCAAGCATAAACCGCCAGAGAGCGCTGGTGTGACTCATAGAAAATTTAAAAAAAAAATAATTTAAAAAAAACCCCTTGTCTGGCATTTGGGACAGCACTGAAATCAAGGGTTGCTCTAAGAAACAAGATAAAAGCAGTTATGCTTGCTGAGTATTTACAAGAGTATTGTCACAGTCTTCTGGCAGCATCTGCTTGTTTATTTTTTAACAATACCAACAATCAGGCAGGACTCTGCTTGCCATAAATTCCATCTGCTGTACATATTTTGAGTGTTGTCATTTCACATAGATATTTGTCAGCATGATAATTAAAGCTGATGCATTGACACACAGGGAAGTTGTTTAACTCTTCTTAATCTGTTTGAGACTATAGAATATTTTCTTAATTATTATACATATATGTGCTTTTTTCTGAGTTCCTTGTTCTGGTAATTATTATTGTTTTATGTAATAGATACATTTGAAATATGTTTATATTGTAAGTGGAGTTACTACAGGGTTATTTGAAAAATAATTTATCTCTTTAATCCTCAAAAGTATCTTTGTCTTCATATTTGAACAGTGAGCTACATTCTTAAAATATGGAGGTAGTTAGAAATAAGGATGTCTCTGAATACATTAATTGCATTAAAACATCTTACCTATCTGGGATCTTTTCTTCCAATTTAGATTTCATTAGGAAAATTAAGGGGAGAAATTATTCAGCATTTATAGGAAGCTGTCCTGTAAGTACCAACATGCCTGAAATGACAACATTCTGTTGTAGAAATGCTGTTGGTCCAAGGTTATTTCCTCAGCCCAATTACCTTTGCTGCATATACTTACAATTTTCCACAAGCTCTTAAGAGACTTGTGTCCCAAGCACCATTTTTATTAGTCATGCAGATACCAAAATCCCAGTAGTTGTTTCAATGCCTAAATTCCATTGCCATTCAGAGATACCTTTTATCCTGTACTTGTCTATAAAATTAAGAAGAGAGTACTTCAGAAATTCTACTTTATTCCTGACCCACACACTTTTCTGATCACAAACAAAAGCCACAAATAGCAGTGAGAATATCCTTTCTTAATGAAGTAGACACATTAAATCTCTTATGGTGGTACTATCTACTGTTTAAATTCAAAAGCGTTTTCTGGAAGCAGAACAACACTTTAGAACCAAAATAGTATTTTCCTAAAAAAAAAAAAATCAAAAAACCAACCAACCAAATAAAAACCACCCCAAAGTTAAACAAGAAACTCACACACACAAAACAAAACACACACCAAAAAAACCACACCAACCAAACAAACTAAAACCTAAATAAAATAGCCACACTGTTAAAACAAAACAGGGGTAATTGGTCACTTGGATGAATCATTATGTTGCTCTCTTTCATTTCCTTTGCTCTTTCATATGACACAGAGGAAACCAGAAGCAAAAAGTGTAGCTCACTGTTTATCTGATACTTTAAGAATTTAGAGCCATCTTTTATCCATTTTTCTCAGGAAAAATTGCTTCTGTTTTTCTCATAGAATAAAGTAACTGTCAGATTCCAGCAGTCATATATAGCCCTATATGAAACTACACCCAGGGCTGTCAAAATTTCTTGCCCCACATATGAACTCCTGTCTACATCCAATGCCTCTGCCTTCTCTTCCTCCAGCTTGAGAGTCACGTAACTGAAGGGTGGAAATAACTCATCAAATGTATTTTAGGGGAAAGCAACAATATTCACCATTTTGCTAAGCAGGGGTGGAAACAGTGAAGCTGCATAAAAAAAAGAAAAAACAAGCCCACTCGGCAGAGGGGGAAAGAGCAGGAGGAATGAAGAGAGCAAATGAGTATGACTCCCCCAAACCTGCCCACTAGTCTGTTCAGAACCATATCATGTACCTCTCCAGAGTGGTAGCTTCCTGCCTGTATGAAATTGAATACAGTTTAGAGAGAACAACAATATTTGTTGTGTCAGGGAATGCCAGGCACAGATGGAAAACCAGGCTTTCCTGGAATTGCTGGGCAGCCTGGAAAAGTGGTGAGTGGGGTTATCATAATCTGTGATCACCTAACAGACACTGTCTCCCTTACTGCTTAAGGGTCAGCAAAAGCCCTACCTGTACCTGCTAGTAGTGTGTGAAGAGTTGGGGCTGGGTTTGTCCTGCTTAACCTGGAGCAGTTACCTCAGACACCAAACACAGGAGCAGGGTGTCGCCCATGCCTCCCTCATCAATCAGAAGTGATACCAGCATATCCAGAGGCTAGTTCTAATTCCTCAATGCTCCTTCTGCTTTTAATTATTTAGAAATCATCTCTGCTTTAAATTAGAGGGAAGCCAACAGGCTCATAGGTGATTTTAATGTATTTCTCATACTTAAGACCCTCGAGGATTACAGTGTGCTTTGCCTGGGAAGTCCCACAGCTCATCCCTGACGCCTTCCTCACACTTGTGCCAGACAAACTGTCTGCATTCCCAGCACAGGGAGTTCTGACAAGGTTCAGTCAAGCTCAAAAAAAAGCTGCCTGAAAGATGACAGTTTAGGTCCCCTGTCTATTCCTGTCTGGTCCCCTGGGAAATCCTGGACACAACTGATACGGCTAATGCCAGAAAAGGACAGCATAAGCAGGGATGGCTGATTTCAGTGCAGTGAAAGAAAAGTTCACTGAATTAATTCCCAGTTAATGAAATGTTTTGTGCCCATTTGCTTCTGGTCATCTGTGAACTCTGTCAAAAGTTCTGGGAAATACTTTTAAATATTGAATCCTCAGAAGACCTCAGTTGAAACCAGCTGGCTCCATGTGTGGTTTGAGAGAGCTGGGGAGTGATCATTCTGTACATGCAATTCACTGTCGTGCTTTTTATGAAGCTAGAGAAAGCATATTTCATAATTTTTCCTTTTAAATAACTTATGTTCATTTTTTTAAATCACCTGCAGGGTCCAAAAGGGGAGAAAGGTGACTCAGGATGTCAGGTGAGATTATGTGGATTTCATTCTTTCCGAAAAACCCATATGAAATGTAGTGCTTAATATATGAGTGTTCCACATATAATGCTTTTGAAATAGGGTGAACCAGGACAGGACGGAAACAGTACTGTGGGACCACCTGGACCACCAGGACCACCAGGACCAGTCATAGCAATACCTGAGGTGTGTATGTCAAGCACTGAAGTCTGTAACTCATTTTACAGATAAGAGGGCACAAGCAGTTATCAAACTGGCAATTCTGCTGGTCATATTCAGGTCATAAGTTTACTCCTCAAAACAAAAGAATCTCAATATGTCTCTGTAAAAAATTGATTTGTTTTGGATACAGGAAGAAAGTGGGTGAAGATCTTACATACAAGAATTATGAGGTCATATTGAGCACCTCTCACTAACTCTTTGGGTGATTCTGCAGAACTTGTGAACATGAAATAAAAATCAACAGAGAAATACAAAACTGGGGATATTTAACAAAGCAAAGCACCTAAGACACAGCAGTATGTAGGGGAGACACATTTCCTGGCACTTGTCCTCCATAGAAACCAGAGCAATGACTGTTGTGAAAGCAACAGCCAAAAGTACCAAAGGGTAAAATACTAGAGGCTCACAAAGACTCTCCAGTATGCTTTAGATGTATATATGTTTTCAGTTGGTTTTGTTGTGTGTACATCAGCCTTTGTAGAAATGAAACTATTAGCAGTAATGAAGATGAGAGATTAGGACGAATCCCATTTGAAATTGACAACAAAATTCCTTGTAGTTGTCTTGATATGACATTAAGATATGGAGAAACTGTGTGTGGCTGCAGGAAACCTCAGCTCTGAGAGGTGGAGGTGCCTAAAACAACCATACTTGTTCACAGGAGTGTATATAAGGGCAGTAAGAAGTGTTTTGTAATTGCAAGAAAGGAAAATGCCCAGCTGAGAAATCTGTGTTAGGGGGAGCTTTACACCATTATCATAAAGCTGAACTGCACATAGCCTTTTCTAACTTAAACAATCAGGCTTTCTCTTAGGCTTCTGCTACTGATAGCAAATATTGCATTAATTGGCATCCCATGGGCCACATCACAAGTCCTGGCAAATTTTTTTTTTCTTTACTGAATTTACTGGGAATCCATGCAGAATATTAGGATCTTGGACCTAAGTCTTGGATGGGCAGAATTATAAATTTGCAGAAATGTTGGCTTTGTGAAGATCCAGTTCAAAGTCCTGCTCAAAGTGGGACTGTCACCAGCTCTGCATTTTGTCACAATTCTGTTGAAGTTGCTGGGGAACTCAATAGCTGTGATAGAAATGCTGATATAAAAATCATGTTCTTTCTCACGGCCCTGCCACAGTGCCTCTGTGGGGCCTGAACTCTAATCAGTGACTAGGCAGCTCTGTTTGCAGTAATAATGAACCTCAATGTTACTCCTTAACTCATTAGTACTTGAATAAACACTGTGAGAGCCTCAGAGGGAGGACAGTATGTATAAGAAATGTAAAAAGATTATTGAGCTGACATAACAAACTAATGACACTAGTTTGCTGGAGGATGCATGGCTCCCTACACGTGATAGTCACAGTCCACACTTCTGTCTAATGTGTAGCTATGTCTGAAGAAACCTAATGTGCATCCTCTGAATCCTCCAGAACTTCTATATGAACTACCTTTACCATGTATTACAGAAATGCATAGAGTCTGGTAGAAGCAGTATTGCATTAGGTGTCCATAAAGTCCATAAAGTCCATAAAGAAACCCATTTTCTTCTCTAAATACTTTGGAGTTATAGAAGTAAGCTCTCTTAAAAAGTAGGGGGCATAATATGTGTAGTTTTATATACATTTGTAGTATAGGTGTTCTGAGGAGGTACAGCAAGAGCCATCTATTCTCATGTTCTTCAAATCCCCTGCATTGTTAATCAGATGATTTCCCTGAGGACTTGGTGTACTGGATTTTGATACAGTTAATTAAACGTGTGTGGAAGTATATGTCACTGTGTATGACATTGAATTCTACCCACCTCACAAATGTTCGTGTAAAAACAGGACCTTTGTTTACAATACATTTGCTGAGATAGACATTAAATTATCCAAGTGCGTTTTGTTGACTTGGTCCCTCATCTTTCGTAGTTAGCTTCAGATACAGAAAGGACTATTGTAAGCGGACCTATCAATTGCAGTTGGAATTGCAGAACTAAAATAAATACTGGTGCCAGCTGTTGTAATGTGGATATTGGCTTGATGTAGGTAAAGCAGCAGAGATCAGTGATCTAAGCGAACCACAAGGCAGTTAGAGAGCTCACTACCCAGGTCGGGGCCATTTAGTCCATTGGGTAAACAAGGACAATACTTTTTGGACTACTGTAGTCCAATGGACCAATCCATCAGAGTTGGAAGTTTCCTTAAGGACTGTGTGGTTACAACTAAACAGACTTTATGCTGCTTCACCAAAATAAAAACAATTACAGTTTCAGTATTGATGAAATATTAAGACCTGATGTGGACAGCTGTGGCTCAGGACCAGGCCTCATCAGCATCTGGCCAACAACACATTGATTGAACTGCACTGAAAAGTGGACCTTGGTCTCCTCCTCATTTAACCTTGTCCCTTTGTGAACGAAGAGGATTTGATTTCTTCAGGAACCACTTTTAATACTGTGAAAAATATATGGTAGGGTAAAACTGAGGTCTGCAGTGGAACCTATCTATTTCCAGGCTTCTGCAGCACTGTGGATCTCAGAGGCTTCCTGTTCTTTCTGCCTCCTCTGTTTGATTGATCAGGAAGTCTGCTCTGACCCGTGCTGTTTAAAAAAACAGTGTCCCTCTGTTTGCTGCTGTTTGATTTTCCAAAACACTAGAATCAATTTTTCTCATCCTATATTGTCTATTTCACTCTTTTGGAGCATAGTCTCTGATAGTGCATTTTCATTAAACGAATCACGATAAACAGAAAACCATATTAATTGTTGCTATGATTTTATTACAAATTTAGTTGGGTATAGTACAGAAGTAGTTTTGAATAGAGAAATAATATTGGATTTACATTTCAAACTTTTTAACAATTATCTTTGGCTGCTGTTATTCACCCATAGTTAAGGTACAAGAAACAAAAGACACAAAGAAAGGTGAATGTTGAGGGTGTAAAGCACGTGTCAAAATATTTTGTTCTCTCTGTTGTTTCTATAATTCTAATAAGGCCATATTCATGCCATTTGGATGCAAAGCTGAAGGTTTACTTGGAAACCAACCCAAACGATCATCCTAAAACATAACAGTGAAGAAAATATGGAAAGTAATGTTGTCCTTACTATGTAGTCAGCACTTTCTGAACTAATTCAATGTGTTGAAGAGTTATATTGCTGAATTGTTGCTATTAAAGCTGTTTGCACGCTCGAAACCAAAGATAAATAGATACACTCTTGGAGGAGGTTGTGAAGAGTGCTATCTTTTTCTCTAATGATCACTCTTGTTTCCTCTGTTTTCAAATCTTGTTCAGGATTATGTACAGTTTTCGACTTCAAACCATAATTTTCATTTGCAGATCAACTGTAGGTATAAAATATACAGTGTGCCTGATCCCAAACTCAGCAAAGCCTTTGGGATTCTTTTCACTGGCTTCAATATAGTTTGGATTGAGCCCAAAAGCAATGAATACTGAGTGATTCCATAACTGAAAGACCATGTAAACCCAGGACTCCTGGATGTCTGCCACCAGTTGTAGATAAAACAGAACAATTGCAGCAGCAGGACTCTTTTATTGCTGTCATTAAAGTAGCAGCCCATGTCCTGTTCACTTTCTGGTCCATATAGAGTGGGACTGACAACATCATGCTACCCCTGAAGCAGTGCAGCAGAGCTCATGCAGGCTAGGGGATGGAGTGCTGCCTGCAGGATTTAAACTCTCTTTTTACTTGGCAATTTTTCCAGTGTTTTTTGTAGAACATGAAGCAGCACCCAGTAAAAGTAACAAGCTTTAGCTGTATGAATTATGCAACCTAACTTCAAAGTACAGAAAGTTGACCGTATACTGTCATGCTCAGATGACATTAGGATAGGATAGGATAGTGGGATGGGATGGGATGGGATGGGATGGGATGGGATGGGATGGGATGGGATGGGATAGGATAGGATAGGATAGGATAGGATAGGATAGGATAGGATAGGATAGGATAGGATAGGATAGGATGTGTGATCTGGATTAGAAGAATAGTAATCAGAGGCTCATAAGAATATTGGAAGTGATCTCTGGAGGCAATATGGTCAAATCTCCTGTTCAAAGCATGTCCTGTTGCTGTATTCATAACAAATGCTGGAAAAGATTGTGATCTGGTAGCACTGATCTGGACATAGTTACAGGCAGAAAAAGAAACATTCCAATTTCACAATACCTCAGTGACGACATGTTTATTCATGTGCTAAGTAAATCCCTGGCATCTGAAGGCGTGCCCTGGCCTGGCCTTGTGGAATTCAGATTTTCATTACATTGAATGGGAATATGAAGTTCCACAGAGAGCCTTATATTGAAACGGTTGGCATGGCTTGCCTGCTAAACAAATGGTTCAAGCTTCCAAGGAGATTCAGGACATACTTCTGAATCCAAAACAAGGCAAAAGTGTCAGATGGGACTGTTGGAGTGAAAGAAATTAAACAAATGACAAAAACAGAGTACAGATATCTTTTCACCTGAAACATTTATGTGGAGCAAGCACATACGTTTGTCTTGAATTGTACTGAATTGTAAGACTGTGTGATATAATATTGGAAACACCTATTTAAACGAGAAGGCTAGCTTTTTGAAACCAAAATGAAAGCCTAATCATAATATCAGTACAAGAATCTGATGGGGAGTAGTCAACATAGATTTAATAATGTCAGTTCTTTCCTGATAAAAATCATTGCTTTTCTGTGGACAAGGGATGGGCACTGGAATTTGTAGACTGTGACTTTAGAAGGGCTTCTGATGAAGTCTCCTATAGCCTTGCTATCACCAAAATGTGACCTATGACATGAATAAGAGGATGATAAAATAGGTGGAAAATTAGCTCAACTGGTGGACTCAGAGAGTTGTGATTGGCATTCCTAAATGCTTCTGGAGTACTGTGTCCAGCAGTGAGACTCCCCAGTACAAGAAAGATATTGACATAATGGAGTAAGTACCATGCAGAGCTGCCAAAATGTTTAGGGGGCCAGAGAACTAAGAGAACTGGGTCTGCTCAGCCTGGTGAAAAGCAGACTAAGGAGAGACTTTGTTTCTGTCTACAACTCCCTAATCAGAGGATACAGAGAATATGCAAGCAGCTTGTTCTTGCAGGTGTAGGGCAATAATATAAGACGTAACAGATCCAAGTTGGAAAAGGGGAAATTTCAATTAAATATAAGTGAAGCCTTTTTTACCCTGACAATGTTCAAATATCATAACTGATTGCCCAGAACACATCTCCATCCTTAGACGTGTTCAAGAATTAACTGAACAAGTCCCTGAGTGATTGATTCATTTCGACCTTCACTGAGGAGTGTTGGACCAGAGCTCCAAAGGTCCCTGTCCACCTTCATTATTATGATCCTGACATCAAATTATGTAGAAATGCCTGGGCTAAAGATGAGCTCACTAATTCCAGGATAGGAAGCAGCATAACAGCATTGCGATTGTACTGCTCTGTTCAGGCACCTTGAGACTCGGAGCTGGTTAGCATTGGTGCTGCTCCACATCCAAGTAACTGCGCTGTTTGGGCGTTCCAAGCTAGTTTCAGACACAGCAGCATGATCAGAGCTGTCTTAGGAATCATGGCATGGCACTGCATGGTGTGATACAGACTCATCTGGAATATAATTAAAACTTTAACTCTGCAACCAGTTGAGTTTGCTCAGACTGATTCACCATCTTAGAATGCCAGTGACATACTGGAGCATAAAACCTCCACTTAGATCTTGATCTTTCTGAGGAGAAATTACTTCAGGCTGCAAAATTTGGTGCTATAGCTTCCAAATTAAAAATGGGAATCAGTTAATTAAATTTCTGAAAACATTCTGGGATACTTACTGAAAAAATGTAAAACAAATTCTAGGTTTTCTTATTCAAGATGTATAACAAAAATTAAGTAAAGAACCTTTCCTGTGGCCTTATTTATGTTTGGGGATTTTTCATAGTTATAAAGAGATAACTGTACTTTTCTAAAAATATGTGTGCCTTAGATAATCAGTTTGACATAACCTGTTTCTTAACCCCTTTTTTAGTTGTTAGTCAATGATACAGAAGGAATATTTAATTTTACTGAAATTAAAGGACTGCTTGGGCCTCCAGTGAGTATAAGCTGCTTTAATAAATCTTCAGATTTGCTCTATTTTCAAGTCTGCTTTTGACGTCAACTAGAGATGAGTTTCCTGTGCTTTACAATGCTAACTTCAGCACTAAACTCTGTGGAAGTGCTTTAGGGCAGAACTGAGTTCTGTGTGAACAAATTACTTTTACAATTTGTGTAAAATGAAGAAATTGGCTTATCTCTGATTCTGAACTGTATGAGCAGAATTACAGAAATGTAGATCTGTTGCAAAAATAGCGACCAAGATTTACATTGCTTCTATTTTTTTCCCTTCTTGTCTTTCAAGTAACAAAATGTTGGGGAAAAAAGTATTTTGCTCAGTTCTGCTTGAGACTGCAATTAGAAATGCTAGGCTCCTGTGTATAGTTTAGTCTCACACAAATTATAGCTGTTGCTGAAAATCTGGGAATTTCGTGAGGGAAAAACAGATATGAAAATCAGGTTCTGTTTTGCAGCTGACTGCAAAAATAGTTCAGTCAAATATTTGAAAGTCTAAATGATTCTTGGTAAAGATTTCAAGTTTCTAGGACTGAATCCAAAGAGAAATCTACCTTTTCCTTTTCTTTTATAGCTGTGGAGTCTGTTCAAACTTGTCCGAAAATGTACAGCATGTTGCACTTTGCAAAATCTTTACACCTACAAATTAAGCAACTTACCTCACACCTAGTTTCATTTGAGGATTGTTGTTTGTGTATTTAATTTTATCTGTTTTCTTGTTTGTGAGTACAGTGGTCTCCCTTACATTCAATCCCTGATAAAACAAAGAAAGACAAAATGTGCATAATCAGTAGCAGAATTTCACTCTACATAAAGTTTGGAAAAAAACTTGTATCTTGTTAATACATCTGTTTCAAAACAAATATTTACTAAATCTGTCATTGAACTGG
This sequence comes from Atrichornis clamosus, assembly GCA_013400975.1. Classification (NCBI taxonomy): domain Eukaryota; kingdom Metazoa; phylum Chordata; class Aves; order Passeriformes; family Menuridae; genus Atrichornis; species Atrichornis clamosus. The sequence goes on along the minus strand of WBMZ01011709.1, from coordinate 103,599 downwards.
GAAGAAGGGCATTAGCTCCAACAACAGCTTGTAACCTTTATCTGCTAGTCTAGCATGACTCTTTCCCACTTGTTACACGATAGGGCAACATGTTATTATGGCTGCATCCAGCTGTGCTTATAGAAAAACAGTTTGCCTGGAAGAGTATTTTCATGTGTTTTCTGAAGACCCAATTCTCCTAATCCCTGGACATAATAATAGGATGCCGGGATAGTATGGGCCCCCTTGCGTGAGCTCTGCCATAGGTAGCTGCCATTCAAATCTTTTTAGCTGTTAGAGTCACATTCCCACAAAAAAGAAGCAAGTCATGTAGCTTGAAGCACAGCGGCAATGGGAAAGATTTGGACCTCAGTCTCTAATCTCTAATCCTAATCAGGAAAGAGGTGCAGTCTTTTAGTGTGCGGGTAACAGTTATCCTGCTGATCTGATTCATAACTAAAGGGTCTCCCTGCAGTTATCACAGCAGGGTAATATTAAATATGCCAAATATAAATCCCAAACCATGTTTCTATTCACAGCCTTTTGCACACTCTGTTTTCCAAAGATGTCCAGGAGCGAAATGGCAAAGGTGGGTGGGCTACTGTGGTCTCTGTGCCGGCATCTGGAAAAGATTCAAAGGAGGCTGAATTATGGTTGCATGCCTTTCTTACGTAGAAAATGCCACCCTTTTATCAGTCTTTCACTGATCTCTTCAGTTTTTAAAAATAAATGCTATGTTAGAAACATAGGGTGTTGTGGAGTTTCACAACTTTACCATCAACTGAATGAAGTTTTTAGTTGCAGATGAGTTGATATTCACAAATCACAGAATACATGAAAAATGCATACTCTGTTTTGCAAGTCTGTACTACATGTTTGTAAGGATGTAGGGGTTTGATTTTGCAGGGGGCAGATGGCAAACCAGGTCTACCAGGATTTCCTGTAAGTATTTAGTTCCTCAGATTAAGTTAAATATTTTTAAATATAATTTGATATTTTTAAAAATTTATATTGTACACAACTTGCATGAAGTCTAATAAATTTTCATATGGGAGACTACAGGTCTTATGGAATTACCCAGATATAGTACAAATTTACTCTATCAGAAAAGAAGTGTACTCTTATATGCTTATCTCAGTGTCAGTTCTGTAGTTTAAATTGAGATGTAATTGAAGGAATATTACTGCTTAAGGAAAGACTTCTGCCATATAGGAGAAACAAATATAAAAAATGGACTTCTAAAAGTTATCTTCCTATGTATACGTAATTGTGTTATTCTTCAGGCTTTTTGTTTGTCACCACCATAGGATACAGTAAAGCCCTACAAGATATAACCTTTTTATTTTATTCTTTAGGAACCATTTATGATTTTTTATAGTAACAGATGAGGGCTACCATGTAAGAACTGTACAACCATAGTATCAAAATGTACCTTATACTATGCTATCTGCCTGTTGTGCTAAGACTACCACACCATATAAACGTATAGAAACATCTTCATTATTGACTTGGACACAGGACTTGAAGGGATAACAAGTAAGCTTGCAGATGATACAAAATTGGAAGGAGCTGTTAACTCTCTCCAAGGCAGAAAGACCCTGCAAAGATACTTACATAAATTAGAGGGCTGGAGAATCACCAACTGTATGAAATTCAACAAGGGAAAGTGCTGGATTCTGCACCTAGGATGGGGCAACCATGGTTGTGTGTACGGACTGGGGAACAAGAGGCTGGAAAATGGTGCCATGGAAAGGGACCTGAGGTTCCTGGTCAATGGCAAGTTGAACATGAGTCAGCAGTGCCATAGGAGCCACAAGGGCCACCCACGTCCTGGGGGGCATCAGGCACAGCGTTACCAGCCGGGCAAAAGAGGGGATTGTCCCACTCTGCTCTACACTGGGGCAGCCTCATCTCGAGTGCTGGGGGCAGTTTTGGTCACTGCAGTAGAAAATAGATATTAAACTCTTAGACCGCATCCAAAGGAGAAGGGCCTTGAGGAGAAGCTGTATGAGGAGCAGTTGAGGTCCCTCGGTCTGTTCAGCCTGGAGAACAGGGGACTGAAGGGAGACCTCAAAGCAGCCTACAACTTCCTTTTGAGGGGAAGAGGAGGGGCAGACAGTGATCTCTGCTCTATGGAGACCAGTGACAGGACCCAAGGGTTGTTGCCTGAAGTTTTGTCCAGGGAGATTTAGGTTGGATATTAGAAAAAGGTTCTTCACCCAGAGGAGGGTTGGGCACTGGAACAGGCTCCCCAAGGAAGTGGTCACAGCACCAAGCCTGACAGGTTTCAAGGACTGTTTGGACAATGCTTGTGGGCACATGGTGTGACTCTTGGGGAGCCCTTCATAGGGCAAGGAGTTGGACTTAGATGATCCCTGTAGGTCTCTTCCTATCCAGAATATTTTGTGATTTTGTAATTATTTGACTTATGACTTCAGTTTGTATTGTTCTAATTATTGTATTCATAGTCTATGCAATTTTATGGAATTATTTTCCCTTGTTATGATGGTTTTACAGTTCAGAGGCTACATATGGTCTCAGGATCCTTTGTCTATTGCCTGAGAAAAACTCAGGAGAAAACTGGGAAAGCTGACAAAGATGCTAACAAAATGATGGCAAATTGCCCAAAATTCTACAGAAGGTTATTTACAGAGTCCTGGGTGTTGTGGACTGCATAGGAAACCAAAGAAAGAAGGAAAAAAAACTTCTTAAAAGTACTCTTCATTTGAAAAAGAGCTGATAATATTTAGAGAGTGATATCATGGATTTTTTGTCTCTGTCATTTACAGAATTTCTACAGACATGAAAATACCGTTCTTGTTCTTACCTCATGTCTTTTATTTATCTCTTGACTAATGCAGAAATTATGTAGACCTGAGTTTAGTTCTCAGTGGGTAAAAAAAATTCTTCTGAATGCACTTCTAATGGAAGATTATAAAGCACAATTTGATCTGAGCTGAATGCTTTCCCCACAGAACAGATAAAGAAATTATCTCATTTTCAAATAAATAATCTCTATTTCAGATAATTACTTTCTTTACTTACTGTTAAAAATATGACTTCAGAAATTCTGTTGAAAATCAGTCTGGCCAAATAATCATGGATAGAGAGAGGATATAGTACAGAGGAAATAGAGAATTTTAGACGTAATTTCTTATTTATGTTTGCATATTTCCCTTCATGAATCTGTGTTTCATCTACCCTGTGATAAACATCAGAGGTTTTTCATTTTGTTCTTTCTAACAGATTCTCCTTATGTGACACTTGGTTTGGGAATAACTTGATTCAAAGAGCAATTTAGTACTGTAAGAGTTCTTAGATTGCAACCAGAGTGATTTAAGTTCAAGTTTGCCAGTAACTTAAAATTACATTTAGTAAAATGGCCTGGCTGCACATATTCTCAGATATCACTATGGATTTATGTACTTGTTTTTGCCTAGGGCCCTCAGGGACCAAAGGGTGACACTGGTTTGCCTGGATCACAAGGACCTAAAGGACAACAGGTATGAAAAAATGCATAGTGGTAAACAATATCCCTTGATATTAATCCCACAAAGAGCTAATGTACCTGCCTCAGTGTTGAAATTCTGCAGTGCAGTATTATCAGAATAAGTCTGTATAAATATTAAATATCAAGTGACCTCTTCTTGCCAGCTGATTGCTGTGCTGACACGCTGGGATCCAATCCAAAAGGGCAAATAAAAAAAGGATCGATCTTTTCCTCATCCTTTGCCAGAGAGGGCTTTGCCTACAGAATGAAGACTGCAATTTTCAATTCCAAAAGAAAGTGTAAGACTTGGGGAGTTCTCTTCTTAGGATCCTTTCTCTTATTTCCTCAGAAAAGTGTATATTTTACAGCACTGCTGAGAGGTTAATAAAGACTGACTCTGCTATTTGGTAAATATTGCATTTGTTCTGGTTTTCTTTCCCTTTTCATCCACCTGCAGGAAGCAGGGGAGAGGAATATTTAATACCTTGGGGATAATGAAAGGAAAAAAATAAACACTTTCTGCTTATTTTTTCTAAGCTGACCTCACTTTCTCACAAGTAATAGTAAGACTTGGAAATGGTTAATTATTGTTTGAAATGAGATAGCACATGAACAGCATCTTCATTGCTCAGAAGGAAATATCTCAGGCCACAAATACCAGTCCCCATTTATCATAAGTTTTCCTGTTCTTTTACAGAGTGCATAAAATGATCAAGCTCAACCTTAAAACCAGTTGTGTGGGTTTTGTTTTGTATCATGGGGGATTTTACTTTTGTTTTTTTGGTTGGTGCTTTTTTTGGCTTCTGCTGTCCACACTGATAAGAACTCAAAGCCTTGAAGTCGTTATATTTTGTACCCACCAAACACATAGTGAGGTATCTGAGGCTGTTTTTGAGGTGTGAACACCAGGTTATGCTCAAGAGTGATGAAGTTTGAGAACCACAATGAAGATGTACAGACACCTAGGAGCGTTTTACTTAAAGGATCATGAAATTCAGCCTCAGGTTCATAAAATCTCACAGAAGACAAAGTCAGTGAAGCAAACCAAACCTTAGGGAGACTCCAAAGTATCCAAAGTATCTTCAGGGAGACTTCAAAGACTTTCAACTATTTAAGAACCCGTGAGAGGATCTGAGTTACAGCTCAGTGAAACAGCTATAACATGGACTGTCATTTTAATCAGCAATGCAATTGCCAGTTTCAAGCCAGATTTCTTCTGTGAGATCTTGGGAAAGATGTTGTATCAAGCTGCCTGAGCAAGGAGGAGGAAAGTTAGAGCTGAAAAGTCCAGGGTGGGAACCATGTGCTAGCACTGAGAAGTGATATTTGTGATTGTGGAAGCGGAATGCAGCGGGTCACAATTTGAATGCTGGGAATTGTCCTTCATTAAAGTTAATGAGGTTGCATCATGCCAGGCACATAGAGAGAATGACTAATGCTTTCCTGATAGTAAAATCAGAACATTTGTTGTTCTATCAAGATTTTACCTTTCCAGCAGAATTAGTGACCATTAAGCTGATGGTACACAAGAAGATACCAATAACCTGTCTGCCTTTGGTAGAGATCTTTTGTGAACACAGCGTGTTTCACATAGTTACTCTATGGAGAGCAATTTAAAGTATTCTTTTAAAAAATAACTACTTATTCATCTCAGGGAGATATTTTTAGTGTACTTTACTACATTTTAAGAAAGATCATCCCTTTTCTTCCCCAGAATCAAGCTTCACCCTACTCACACTGATATCATTTTATGTTTGATATCACAGCATGACTAATCTGTCATGCTTCTAACAGAAGTAATGTTACTTTGACTACTTTTGATTCACTGAGAACTGCTTTGTAAACAGTAACTACTTTGATAATTGCAGGGTGAAAAGGGAGAGCCAGGAGCTATCATTGCTGCTGATGGATCATTAACTGAATTACTAGGAAGAAAAGGGGAGAAGGTGGGCTAATTCTGTGTTGTGTTCCTCCAGAATTATATGGTGGCCTTGTTACCAGCCACTTCTGCTAGACATTGCAAGAATTCTCCCAGTGATTGATCTCTGAGTGTCTGTCCTCAACAGGGTGAAGCTGGAGTGGTGGGACCAGTGGGACCAATGGTAAGATGATTCCAAAGAGGAGTGGCCTTTTTTTTTTCATTTTGCTTTGATTTTACAGGTATTAGTAAATGTAAAGGTAGTTTGGTTTAGCTTTCATTTCTTCTAAGTAGGGATAATAAGGATTATTCATGTTTCAGGGTGATCATTGTCCTTCAGAAAAGAATGTAGTTGTTACATATGTGGTGATGTGAATTGCAGACTGGATGCAGAGTTTAAATTCTGGTAGAACAAATGTATCTGTTACTATCTAAACAGACAGCAAAATATCATCAGAGCTAGAAACTTAAATAACTTATGACTGAATGAACGGGGTGTGTTTAGCCCTGAAGATAAAAGACTGAGAGGAGCTCTAATTGCTCCCTGTTGTGGCCTGATAAGTTCTTCTCAGAGATGCATAGGAAAAAGACAAGTAACAAAGATCATAAGATCCACCAAGGGAAATTTTAAGTAACTATAAAGGAAAATATTCCCAGTAAAAGCAGTTAAACACAGGAATATGTCCCCAGAGAGATGGCGGATTCTGGCACAAGGTGCTGAGTGGCATGACCTAACTTACAAATTTGTCTTGTAAGCAAGAGGTTGTGTTAGAGGAGCTCTCCCTTTCTATCTAAATTATTCCTTGTTAATATGATTTACATTAAAACAACTAGCTGCATCATCTCAATTTGTGTCAATGCAAATAATTTGCACCTGCCCTGGATTCTGAGAAAACAGCATACCAGGGAGTAGAGTAAGACCATGTACTGAAATCAAGATTTAGCGACATCTTTTCAGGTATTTGGTCTGATACTTTTGACTGGACACAGAATGTTGTATGAAAGCACAAGAAATTAGTTATAAAATAAGAACAGTTGCCCAGACTCACCAGTGTTAGGGCACCAATCTCTTCTAGTCTAGTATTCCCTAGATCAAGGATGTCAAGGATGTATCTTTGCTTCTGCTCTTGATATAGTCTGATTGCTGTTGTGTCTAAGGGAAGGTTAGTAGATATTGACATTTCTGCACACCAGGGTGTGTAGGAGATTTTGATATCAGTTTCTGGAGTCTTTAAAAGGGGTTAACTGGGCGTGCTGAGTAACCGCTTTCTTAATTACTGTGTATCAGAATACCCTGAGCGGGCTATCCTAACTGACCAGAAAGGGAGTTCCTCTTCTCCTTCTTGTATGACTGAAAGATGATCTATCCCTTCACCTTGATGTAAAATAATTTTGAATGAAATTGAATGAATCATTTTGAACTTCAGAGAACATCACTGCCCAAAGCAGGTCTATTTAATTCAAGGACTTGCCAAGTGGAATTTTCAACAACTCATAGGATAGAAATTCCACAGTCTCTCTGGGCAGCACGCTCCAGACATTTGACAAATTTCAGAGCAACAAAAGTTTTTTCTTGTAATTATTTGAAATTTCTCATGTTCTGGCTTGTATTGATTGCTCCCATCCCATTGCTGTGTATCCTATGGATGTGTCCTTTTTTTGTCAGCCCTAAACTCTGTGTTTACATCTCTTTTTGTACTGCCATGAGATGCTTCATACAGTTCAGCATGCAGACAAGAAAGTTCTTGACAGCACTTGTGGGAATTATTACACTGCAGGAAAATTTGGCATACAGAACCTGTCTCAAGGCTTTGTCGGGTCAGTTCTCTTCTTAGTGCAGAACCCTCATGTGATCATCGCTGCTATTGGGGTGATACATTTTGGTGATGTCCCACAGAAAAAAATCCCTTTGTAGTCAATGTGAGTCCTGTGCAGAAAAAATATACAGACTTCAGGGTACTGGGCCAGAGACTCTGAGGCATAACTTATCAAATAATTTAGTTCAATGGTTCTGTTCTGCTTTGCACAAAGTAAGACTCTGTCCCAAGAACAGCTTTAAGGTAGCTGGGGACTCTCATCGTTCCTCTCTGCCCTTAGAGTTTCCAGAATCTAAAAACAGATCCCTGTTCATTACTCTACTCCTTTTTGAGACTTCAGCTGGACAGAAGAGAGGATCAGAGCAGCTTGAAACACAAGGAGTTACGGAGAAGCAGTAGTTTGGCAGATGAGAGCAAGGGATAGTCAGGAGGTCAGTACCATTATTAGCAAAAGCAGAAGAGACAGACTGAATCCAAGCTCCTGCCACAGGAGAAATGAGAATTTTTTACATGATGGATTATGCTGTTCCCTGTTAGTGAAGGAAATGTCTGCCTATTACTGAAGAAGAGTCCTTAGTAAGGACCTCAGCCAGAGGTTCTACTCTGCCGTTGTAAATTAAGGTTCCTTTCCTGGTAAGCAGTCTCCTGTGACTTCTTTGCTTTCTTCTTTCACTTCTAGTTGTGACTGCTGGCATCTGTCTCAGGGAGTTGATAACACCTGTCAGGACTGAGCTAGCACTTTGACAGAGAAAATAGCAAAGGTGGCCCCAGCTTAGTTAACTCTCACATTGTTAATGTTTACTTGAAGTCCCAGTTAAAACATGAGATCAGACACTTCTCTTTATTTAAACTAACAAAGAAGTCTGTTTCTAATCATCTTCACTGCTGACTAAACTTCAGATTTGCATATTCTTTAAAGGCTCAAGTATCAGAAAGTTAAATAGAAAAATGCCTCATAATATTTTGGATTTCTTTTTTTTTTTTCCAAACCTCATTATTGGATGTCATATCACGGAAAAGTGGGTTGAATTTTGAAATACTGAGGGCACAGTATTGAAGTTCACATCTGCCAGAGTTCACCAGCAATCTTTTGCCTGACAGACACAGGCATTAATTTTGATCATATGGAACAGAAATTACCTTCAAACAGGAAATAAAATAGAAGATTAATAAAGGTCCTACCACCTTCAAACAGTTTCAGCTGACATTAGTGAGTTTTAAATTCTGATTACAATGGTGACATTATGAATCAATACGTTCACATTAACCACTAATGAATTTCTAATCCAGTCATCAGTTTCAGCAGGATAAAAATTACAACAATTAATCCATAAATTTCAGCTTGATGCTAAGACAAGTTATCATCTTCATTAGATAAATTTTTCATGAATGTACATATCAATTTTCAATGAAATGATATTACATGAGGGATTAAACACATCCATTGTCACATATAAGTGGTATCTGTGTGAGATCTGTAGACAAATTATTTAACAAATAATACAAGAAGAGTATCTCAGCACTTCAGCAGACTGAAAAAAAGGAATTAGACCAGAAAGCCTAACACATCTGTAAAGAGATTGCCGAGACCTTTGTGATTTTGTTGAGTTTCAGGAAGCTGACAGCAGTTGAAAGTTTGTAGATCCTCAGATTTACTGCTTTTTGTTGATCGCTTGCAGGCTGCTTAGAAGCGGCATGCTTGCAAATACCCCATCCTAGGTCATCCATAGTCCTGCACCACCTTTCCCAGGCAGCCTGTTTGTCCTTTCATTTTGCAGTCACTTGTTTTACTTTGTGAGGCCTGGTAAGTCAGTCACTCTTGTACAAAGAAAGGACTGTTCTGTTTCAACTATCAGCCCCATGAATCCACACACCCAGGCTGGCGAGAGGCATGTGGAAGCCTGGCATTGTATGAACTCTCAGGCCGATCCACAGACATTTCTTCATACAGCCTGATTCAAAAATAATTAGAAAAAAAAGCAAAAAAAGGATAAAGGAGATTCACAAATCATACATCTCTAACTTCCTTTTTTTTCCTGACTGATGCATTTAATTTTTCTTTGATATGTAGTGATTGCATTTTGAATTGCACACCCTACAAGGGACTGAGAGTTCAGACTTTATTTCAGGTACACGGTCTTTTCCAAACCAGAGCTGACTGTTATATGCAGTCCTCAGCTTCTGAGACCACTCAGCAGAGCAAGCAGAGAGGACATTCTGAGTGTCCTAAGCTGGCAATCACAGACTGATTTTTAATGTAGATATAAAATTATATCTCTTATTCTAAATAATAAAATATATGTCAGAGATATGGACCATAATAATATTTTCCTTTTTATCCAGGGACCAATAGGACCTACTGGACCCAAAGGAGAACTAGGCTTCCCAGGGCGTCCAGTATGTATTATGCTCTCAAGCAGAATAAAGATAGAAGTGCTTGCTGCTGACACATATTAAACTATTTCTATTTACTTCAGGGCCGTCCAGGACTGAATGGATTGAGAGGTGTGAAAGGTGATCAAGGTGAAGCATGTAATGTAAGTTCTTACGTATTGTAATTAGTTGGGGAAAAAAATCCTGTTAAAATCTGAAGTCTGATTTATATTGATTCCGTTCAAATGATGATGCTACTAAAAACCTGAAATGATCTAGAAGTAGTTATGTTTCTGCCACTTTTTCTGTCTACCAGCAACCATTGAAAAGTCAACTTCTAGGTCCATCTGGAGAGTTCTTGCAGATAGATATAGTTGTGTCAGCTCCCAAGTGTAATACTTCTATGTGTGATTCACCACTAAGATAGCAGCTTCAAATAGCAAAGGATCTGGGATTCCAGGTTTTTTAATATATATCAAAGACTTATTGATCCAGGCCATCAGTGTGACCTCTCATGGTGTGAAGGTACTCCCACAGACTCTGAACATTCTAGCCCGGGTACAAACAGCACTTGAGCATGTCACAGTGAAGTTGTATCTGCTTTACTAACAAGGAGGTACTCGCTTATACCTACTACCTGCTTTAGTTGCCTTGTACAGGTATCCAGAATAATGACCTTTGCATAAATGATAGCATATCCATGCTCACCTATAACCTGTAGTTATGCAATGACAAGTGATGAACCAAGCCCCTGGTGCTGCAAGTCTGTTTTCATGAGAAGATTTCAGACAAGTTGTCTCATGGCAAACCTTGAGACTGGACCACACATTGCTGAGCATGAACAATAAGCTTCACAATAGCAGAGTAATTTGTGTGGTTGTTCTAAAGTGGTGGGGCAATGTGTGCTAGAAAAATTGGTACCCATGCCACAACAGCAGCTAATGAAATTTCATCTGCCACAGAGGTAATGCTGAACAAAAACACACGGGTATGTTACTGTGTTAGCATAGAGTCAGTATTACTGTATTCCAGTAGAGCACTTTTGGTAAATGGATCCTATTGTATGAAGCCTCTGGTTCTACTTCATTCAAAAGAAAAAAAATTGGTACACAAGAGTTTTATCTATCTGGACAATAAATATAAATGAGATTATATTGCTTTATATGTGTAGCAGGGAGAGTGAGAATTGGTAAGTATTTAAGTTTCTTCACAGAAAAAAAGACCAAGTACTGAATGTTGCTTACACCTCTAAAAGAAGGTATAAATTGAAATTTAGTTGCTGGAAAGTGAAAACAGATGAATTAGGCAAATTCTAATAGGAAGAAAGTGACAGAAGAGATGACTACCTCCTGGCAGAAAATATTAAAGTAGATTTTCCTTTCCTCCATATCTTCAAGCAATATTAAAGTTCATAGTCTGGATTGTCTGCCTTAACCAAACAAAAGCTATTGTAGCAAGTATAACTAGATGAAGTATGTCAGGCTGACGGAGTAAAGCAAACAAGCAAACAAAAGAGGGTCTGGATTCTAGTAGTCTTTCTTGGAGTGCTCAGGGAAGACATTTCTAATGACTTTCTAATTATTGATGAGATGACATATGTCACCTCACAGAAAGTTGTGTTGACGTGGACTGAAAGGTGAACATGGTATTGTGCCAAGTTTTCAAATGACACAGTAAAGAACTGACATACTTTTTTTGTAAAAGGCAGTCACGCCTCCTGTCTAGCAGGGTTCCTTGCGAGTGCTTATTAGCAAGTACATATCTGACTGACGCTTGAAAATATATGAATCTTAGCAGTCTTGAGAATTCTAGATCAATGTGGAATACCTAATTTTCCTTGGATGAGAGATCCACTGTCTTTAATTTAGTTTCAATTTGCAGTGCTTTGGGGTTTCCAGTTTGGGGTGGGTTATTGATTTTTGTCTAATACCTTCCTTTTTTCTCTTACCAGGGCCTTCCTGGCTTGCCTGGACCCCCAGGGCCCCCTGGACCTCCAGGACGTATACTTTATATCAAAGGAGTAAGTTAGGGATCAGTGACTGGTCTATCTTTGTAGCAGAAATGTGCTGCACTAGAAACAGTTTGCAAAGGGAAATATCAAAACTTGCTTCAGGCAACAGAGTTTATAGTGGGTGACCTTGCTAGTGTGCAGAGAAAAAAGGTCTCTTAACTGAAGCCACTATCATGAAAGAGTTTTGCCCCCATAGCCCCACAGAGAGGGACCTGATGACAGACCTGGCAGCAAGCTGGGCTCACTGCTAGAGAGGTGCTGGTTTTCTCTCCAGGCTACGTCCCATCTTGTTTATTAGATCTATATGGTGTGTTACATGTTGTACTATACATATACTCATTAAAGTAATTTCCCTCCTGTTTTCAATAGACAGTTTTCCCAGTCCCTCCCAGACCTCATTGCAAAATGCCAGTAAGTCACACACGCTGAATCTGCTCTTAGCAGAATGCATGGCCATGACAGAGCATAACCAAAGCAGCTGTGCACCTAAACAACGTAACTTCACGCCTTTTCTCTCTCTGCATTTTGCTTTGTACCAGGGATGAGTTTTACCTATTCTTCAAGATAACAGATCTTCAACTGTTTAGCTATATATAAAAACTTAATCATATATAAAATATATAACAGAACTAGAAACACTAGAGTCTTTTGCTTAAAGCACTTTGATTAGTTGGTTTTTCTAACACTTTTAATGCTTTTCAAAGCTTGTGTTTCCATAGTTTAAGAGTTGCTCTGGGGAGCTGAGTGTGTATGCATACAGATACATGTATTTTTTAGAAGTATAAATACTGTCCCCATGTTGTTATATCTTTAGCTGTTTTCAATTTCCCTGTCCAAAGTAAGATTTGTTATGTATTTCATTGTGGCATGAAAGATGCATCAGAAAAGAAAGATCGTGTTCTTTGATCTTCAAATGCAGTCTATTCACATAGAACGGCTGCAGGTGAAGATCTGCCCCTACTTTTCAAAGGGAATGACAAAACCTTCATTACCTTCAAAGGACCTGCAGTTTCGCACATAGTGTGAAAAGAAAGGAGATGGGTTTCATATTTTCAGAACTCACTGGTGCAATTTTTGTTTAATGAATTATGGAAATTGCATCCTACAATTGATGGTGAACATAGTCCAGTCCTGGAAGAGCTTTCCTTAGGGAAATATCATACTGTTAAGCTATGGGTGACGTACTTGGAAAGGATTCTGTCTTTGGGAGCCACAGGCCTCCCCTGAACAATCTAGTATTCAGGATGGCTGTTCTACTACTCTGTTAAACAGTATAGCTCCAAATAACACTGTACCCTCTCCTCCAATTTTCATTCCAGCTCTTTTTCACTTATTTTAGAGCAACAGCTCTTAACTTCTACACTAAATGCATTGATACTAATCATCCCTCTAACCTTACTGCTGAAGAAAGTTGTACCCTGACTTAAGATTTTTTTTCTAATTAATGATAAATAGTCATTACTCTATGGTAATTTGCCATTCCTACAGTTTTGGTCTACCACCTCCAGGCACCGTTTTTTTACCTCTTTGAATTCCTCCCTTAAATCTTCTCATTCCCATTGTATAACATTCTTGTATATTAATCACGTATGTCCATAATCACATACGTATTTGTCAGCCTTACCTCTGAAACCTGACTGGACGAGGCCCTGAACAACCTGATGTAGCTGATCCTCCTTCGGGCTAGACAATCTCCAGAGATGCCTTCCAACCTCAACTCTCCTGTGATTCTCTGTGGAATGATTCAAACAAAACAAGCCTATTTTAGCTGAATTTTGGATAATAATAAAAAGCCACTTTTCAGGAAGGTAGAATCAGTGAATAATAGTAGTAACTTTTATGTGCACAAGTAATAGAAACATGTACTTATAAACTTTTCTTCATGCACCTGAGTATGCTAGATAGTTTTGTCCTACACTGGTGAATAATCTCCTAAACTTATCCGAGTTAATAGAAAAGAAGTTTGCTATTCATGCCTACATAAATGAATGTCAATAAAGAACTACAGACTGAACCCCACCAGTTTTCCTCATGGGAACTGAACTTCTGAAATTAATAGCGCTCTCCATGTGAGTAAGACTTCTCTGGGCTAATACTACAGTATTAGCCAGATGCAGCAACTGCCATTTTTTACACACACTTGATTAGATTCCTATAAATAGTACTACCAGGTACCAACATTTTCAAGCACTGTGCCTCTTTTTAATTCCTGCATTGTCCCTGTTTTGAAGACAGGCACAGAGGTAAGTAACATGCCCACTGTCACAGGTAGCTGGTGTCAGAAAAGGATAGACTAGAATAGCTTCTGCCTCCCAGTTGTGGTCTCAATGCATCTGGAGCACAGGTTAATATCAGACATAACATAGTCCTGGCCTATTGAAAAAAATTACAAACGCAAGCAGTCAAAAATCAAATCCTGCTTTCAAATACAGTGTTGTAAATTCAGAATTGTTCTTGAAGAATGGGTTTTCTGATGCTTCACTGGCACAACTGAGAGTAGGATTTATTGATGCCTCCAAAATGCACTTTTTTTACTGAAAGCATGTTGCATGTTAAAGAGAGCAAAATCCTCATAACTCGATCAGCTAATACTCAGACCTTGTCAAAATGGAGATAATCCCTGACTGTTGTTATAATATTTACTAGCATGCAAATTTGCCAGCCTTTTAAGTCACACCAAGTAATGCATTTCAATTGCTTAACATATATGGATAATTTTTGATAGATTTCTTTGTCTGCAGGTAAGCACTCCCTACCCTGGATATCAAGAAGTTCTTAATGACCATGGTGAGTAATTCTTTTCTTGTACCTTGATTTAAATAAGTTCTTTTTATTTGGTTGGGTTTTTCATAGTTAAGAACTTTTTGCTTTTTCTTGGCTATTGCATAAGTGGATTTATAGAAGGGAAGGGAAGGGAAGGGGAGGGAAGGGAGGGGAGGGGAGGGGGGGGGAGGGGGAGGAGGGGGGAGGGGCAGGCAACGGAAGGGAAGGGAAGGGAAGGGGAGGGAAGGGAGGGGAGGGGAGGGGGGGGGAGGGGGAGGAGGGGGGAGGGGCAGGCAACGGAAGGGAAGGGAAGGGAAGGGCCTCCTTTGATTGTCTAGTGAAATTATGAGATCATATCTTGCTCCAGTCTCAACATGTAGGCCAAATAACAACTGAGCCTAGGTCTGCACTCTGTGGCAAAGATTTATAAATTGAGGAGGGCAACACAGTTTCTGCAAGAGCTAATCTTAGAAGACCTCTGTCAAAGGACTATGATTCTGTGATTCTATTTTATCATTTATTGGTTTGGGGTGGAATCCGGAGATAGTAGAAGATGTGATATGCAACATGCAGTAGTAACGCAAGAACTGTTTCTGCACTTGCTCCAGTGAAATACACAAATGGAAAAAACCCCCAGGTTTGTTCAGAGGGTCTTAGGGAAAGGAGAGTAAAAGACTTACTTGTGAGAGAGAGAGTGTCTTGCACGTGTTGGAGTTGATAAAAGAGAACAATCAGGCAGAAATTCAATGATCATGAGTGAGTGAGACAAGCACGTAAAGACAGGAGCCATGTGCCCCATGTGTATGGAAAGTCTGGTCTCTCAGTAGTTAGGCTGTCCCTGCTATGGTCTCTGCTGTGTGCAAGTTCTCATGAATTTGTTGTGCTTTTATGGCAGGTGCTAAAGCAAACAGAGAGTCCTGGAGACTGCACAGCTCAGCACACTTAAAAGGAGAAAAGGGAGACAGAGGTGTTCCAGGACCACCAGGTATACTAAATCTGATATGTCGTTGACATCCTGTGAAGAAATACATGTTTAACTCAAAAAGCAATTCAGCAATGTACTTTGATACTTACCTCTGCAGCCTTACTTGCCTAACGACTTACCTATGTTCCTTGATGAACTGACACACAGGATAATGCCGATAATGTTATCAAAAATGTCTTCTGAAAAGACAGACTGCACATTTGTGAGTATTAGGAATGTGTTAAGTACAAGAATATATATTGAAATGTAACTGGCTGGTCAGAGATTTTTTTTAAATTTTAGAAGAACATCATGTCCACTTCCTGAGATATGATTTTGTTGTCAATCTTTTTGAGACAATTGGTCTAAAACCCAGTACTTCGCATTTCAGAGTAACTCACCTGTGCATTCTGAGTTCAAGGCAGTAAGTTGCTGGTCACAGTCCCGCTTCCAGCAGGAGGTGGAAATAGATTTTCTCCATTTCAAACAACATTTTAATATTCGATGCTTTATTAGTGAAAGTCATGAAGAGTTCTGTGTGACCTGAAAATATCATTTCACTGGCAGTAGGAGCATGGTAACACTTCTACCTCACCAAAGATTTACTTTCAGTATGAAAAAGTTGATACACATTGCTAAATCTTACAAATTCAAAAATAGTTACAGAAACAAGCATCTGTTTGAAAAAGTTGTAATTACAAACTCCTCATTTTCTGTACATTTTTTGAAATCTCATATACTTAGATAAGGCTTTTGTCAGTGCAAGAGATAATTTGAAATAAAAAATGCAGTATATTGAATTAATGTTGTTATAACATATTTATAATATTTTCCCTCAAATGTGTTGATAAGAAATACAAACTACATCTATATGGACATTTCTGTCTTTGTTCCAATGATAAAGTTGTGTTGAAGATTATATTTTGTTTATTTTGAAGAGCACATCTGTTTGTTCTAATAAAATCAATTTTCTTTTCTTGTCCTCATTATTTTTATCCTGATCAATACCCAGTGCCTTAAATTACTCAGTTAATGATTTCTAATTATCAATAAACTTGTGAAAAGAAGAAGCAAGAAACTTTCCTAAACAGAAACTAAGAAAATTTTCTCTTCTGTGCTGGCTTACTCACCATGAACATGTCTGTTCCTTTTCAGGTTCAGTATTGAATGTTAATTAATGTCTTTCAAGTATTTTTTTTTTCTATACCTGATGATTTCAGATGCTTCAGAAGGAGAAGATTATGAGAGGATTGTGCTTATGATCTTGCTGTAAAACTGCAGCTCGTGAAGGATGGCAAAAAAACACAAGAATTCTGGTTAAACTTAAAACTCAATTCAATTTTCTCCCAAAATAACAGAGATTCATTCATTTGCCAAGCGAATCTAGTAGATCAACTGGCTCCAATGTTTTGTGAAGTTAAAGCATGTTAACTAAGACTAATTCTGTTGCTGTTCTAAAAAATGCTCCTGTTTGGTTCTTGCTTATTGATGTAATTGCTAAAACATTCTTTCATACAAACCAGATAGTGCCCAGTGTAGAGATCAATAGTAAGCAATATCTGAGAAGGACACCTGCCATTCCATTCCACCCTTCCATTTTCTTCCCCTCACAAGGATCAAGCAGATCACTGCTGCAAGCTGTAATTGGTAGGGCTGGAATAAAATCCAAATAGCTACCATACTGAGAATACATTTCTGTCCCAGAGTACAGATGTATACAATGTCTGCTTGACTTAATTTTATCTGAGGTGGCACACTGAGAAATGAGCCCTATGGCTGGCCTAGGATTGGACCCAAAGATCACAAAAATAATCAAGACACATTTCAAGAAATGCATTGAACTGTTATGGGCAGCTCTAAGATAGGGTTTTTTTCAAATGTATACCAAACAGATAATATATGAAGGCTTTTTAGACTTTTTGTGCTGGCTTGACAGCTTTGGTTCACCACTGTTGGCAGACAGCACAACACAGGTGGAATAACCATTGATTCTGATATTGGTTTTCATTGCAGAAAAATGTCAAGAAAGAGTTATTATACAATCAACAGCACAGCAGCAACACTTTCTCTTGTCAGCTCTGGTACTGTCTTTGTGCAAAAGATTACACAACTACTGATGGATCAAAAACATATGAAAAACTTCTCTTTTACCTTGGTTTCTATCAAAGGGGTTAACTTGGATGCTTCTTGTCCACTCCACTTCTGAGTTGCTATGTTTTCAGAAAACTGGGAATTTTTTGTATTTGAGCCTTCTTTGCCTCTAATTTATCTGAAATTCACAATCAGATTCAGAAGGTATTAAGGTGTAAGAGTGACAGACAAGTGAGGGCACAGACAAAATAGGGCATGGAAGTCTTGCTTTGGTAGGAAACCAAACTGAAAATATCTGTTTGATTTAAAGGTTAATGCTATTATTGTAAATAATTTTCCTTTAAACTCCTAAACCAGTAATACCCTAAGCAGTACTTTTTAAAAGAAAATTACAGATAATTATTGTACTTTATTGTGCTTTCTTCATTTTTCAGGTCCACCTCTGCTTCCATCGTATTTCAGCCACTTTATTAATAGCATAAAGGTAATGATACCTCATTTCTGTTTAGGTTCTGTTAAGCTTTTTTTTGAAGTGTTCTTTACTATAAATCAAGCATAAACCAATGTAACATGGTGAAATACAAAAAAAATAAGAGCATCAGCAATTAAAATGATATTAATTTCTTAACTCCAGCTGCATAGTCAAGTTACAATATAGAGAGAGCAGATGTCTGTATAGTAGTCTTTAAAGGCTACTTCTGAAACAAACTTTCTTACTGAGGCTTTTTACCTTCCCAGCAGTATTAAAGTGAGTCATAATTCACTGTTACCTAACATATCTGCCTTAAACGAATGCTTTTGTTTCCATGCCAGCTGAGGTAAAAGACATCCATTACCAAAAGGACTTCTAGAACATTGAGGGGGGGGGGAGGTGGAAATCACTTCTGTGTCATGTTATTTATCTTTTAAGCACACTGAATAAAATTAAATTATGGAAACTACTTTTCCTGGAAGCCCTTACAGCAAAGTATACCCATGCCTTTTTATGTTTTGTCTCTGTTCTGTTATTCTCTGACTGTTGCAAGTGACAAAAACTAATAACAATATGATATTATTTAAAATGTTTTTACATGAATAAGGCTCTTTATCAGTAGAAGAACTGAAAAATTTTTAATCAAGTTATCATTTAATGATGCTACCAAAAGCAGCATGCTGACAGTCTTCTGGAAGGACCTTTGGTGCTGTCTGGTTTTTGGATTTTGTTTGTGCTTATCTGAGTGGACCTTAGTTATTCCTATGGCATAAAGGGTCCCATGTATGCATGGCAAAGCTGATATGGCTTCTTTGACCTTACAGTACAATATCTGTAGCTTTACAGATCTGGCTGCAAAGAACCTATTTTTCATCTAGTCCTGCAACTCCCCAAAAAGGCCTGACATAAAGAAACCTTTTGAGTCCTGTTTACTGGGAATCTAAAAAGACTAAAAGTCAGAGGAGGAGCTATACATAGCCATCTCCTCTGACTGTGTCCAGATACCTGTCATTCTTGTTCTGCTCTTTGCCTCTTCAATCCACAAATTTATTTCTCAGAAACATGAAACAAAGTAGAAGAAAAAAAATTTGAATGAAAAATCCAGCAGACAAACAGAAGGAACTAATATGAGGAGGAATGTACAAGTGCTGTGGCTCATTTAGCACAGAGAGATAATGATTTAGTACTTAAATATTTCTTACCTGTTGCTCTGTTTCCCAAACTAACTGATGATCAGCGATGCAGAACAGAAGACATGCAGTTCAAAGTGTCTTCAATTTTTTGTGGTGTCTCTTCTGTTATCCTGGTCCACACTCCCACCCTCCTCTGCACTGTAATCTTCACTTTGCCATATACTTCCAAATATCTACCCATTTGATATCAATTTTGCTTTGCTTTTTCCTTGGTGACGGAGGAAAGCACAAAGGCAGGTTTTTATGCTTCCACCAACTCTCTCTTTGCCTCCAGCTACAGCACAGAATAAGGTTTTGCTGGGCAGAATAGCAGGAAATAGCAATAGAGGCATTTTCTCTGCTTCCACCTAGTCCTTTTCATCCCATATCACACAAGAAGAAAGTGGTGTTAAAAACTTTTCAAGCAGGCGCGTTTCGTTATTAAACTCAGAGGTTTCCTGTAAATTTAAAAGATCAGTGCATTGTGTTCTGATCTCACTTCAGCTCAATGTTTTAAAATACATTTTCTTTAAAGGGTGAAAAAGGAGACAATGGAGTAACTGGTGTAAAAGGAGAAAAAGGAGAACCAAATGGAGGGGGTTTTCTGACAGGACCTCCTGGGCCACCTGGAAGACCGGGATTAGTTGTAAGTCATGCAAGTTGTAGAATAGGAATATTTGTGAGTACCCATTTAGAATTAATTTAGAAGGCACTAAGAAGAGACAAACATCAAGATGATGCTAAGAACTATATAAAAACTCATACATTAAGCCTTAGGTGAATAGGAGAAAATTGAATTAAGTGTAAATACAGAGATTTCACTGTTGTGCACAGAATGAATTTGCTATGAAATACTGATGTAATGCTGTGCTCAACTGTCTCATATAATTTCATGAGTATATATATATATATATCATGCTATTAACAGCATTACGAATCAAAACAGCATATGTAATTTGTGATGCTACTACTTACACCTCCATAAATACCAAAATAGGCCATATAAAGTTAATCAGAGTCTGACATGAAAATTATTGGCCATCCAAATAACTAATCTTATTTTCCTAGTAATCCAAAAACATTAATTAAAAGACCAGTGTGTAACCATACGAATCATTCTTATGACATTCAGCTACTATCTACTCTCTACCTTTTATCTTCTGGCAATTGCCACCACAGCTGCTTTGGAACAAAATGCACTAATTCTTTGGAAGCTAGTTTATTCCTGGGATCTGGCAACAAATATGTGCATTGCATTACTCTATTGCCATGTCTGTGTCAAGAACCATGAATGGGTAGGTCACAGCTGAGGATGAAGTGTTATACTGGCAAAACTACCCTCAAAAATTCCGTTGGTGCTATTCCACATTGCTGAGAACCATCTTCCTGTTCAGAAATTTCTACTGGCAAGAAGGAGTTGGATGGCACAACTGAGCTCTCCTAGTCCAGGGTCCAGTATATTCTATGTCTGCAGGACAGTGAGAGCACAGGGAGCACAAGCCCTACTCAGTCAGGCTGAGGACACACTGCTAAACTAGAAATGAAGAGAGTTAGAACCTTTTTAATCTAGAAGTCTGGCAACTGGAGAGGTTAAAGGGCTTTGAGCAAACATTTCATCACAGGAGGGAGAAGACCACACTCATCATGGGATGTACACCATGCAGTTTACATTAAAGCTTTCCACCATATACCTTCAGACAAACACTGTGAGTGCATCAAAGCAAGAAATCTCAGCATGAGCGAGTCAAGATTCAGGACTTTGAGAGCACTGCTGAGAGTTTTGCAGATATCAGCTGCTCAGGGATAGGCACAAGAATTTTCAGAAAGCTTTCTGAAATTTAAATCCTTGACTTTAATTCAGTATGTGGTTAAAATTTTCATTTTCCATTATACTCATGCCTCCTCGAAGAAACTTACACACAGGTTCATGTCTAAATGGCAGTGTGGTGGCAGGCATTTGGAAAATGTTGCCACCAGAAATTATGTCCCTGCAGCAGTGAAACCAATACATTCAAGGAAACACATTTCATCACTGACAGGGACCAAAAGGGGAGTCAGTTGTCGGACCCAGAGGACTTCCTGGGCTACCTGGCCTACCTGGCTTACCAGGTTATGGAAAAATTGGACTTCCTGGCCCACCTGGCCCAACTGGACCACCAGGCCCCCCTGCAATATATGGCTCAGGTGAGTTTTCACTGTATATGTGTGTACAGCCATGTGCCCATAACCCATATATGACCAATTATTTCCTACCTGGCAAGTTGTCCTACCTGCCCACCCTCTCTGCATATCTGAATCAGGTTGTTCCACGCTCTTCTCCTGCTCTCCACCAATTCCTTCTGGGTGTGAGCTGGAACTGAGAGTAAAAATGGGGCAATTTCTCTGTAAACAGTTTTCACTAATTAGTGCCATGGGATTGCTATTGCATGGAAGATCTTATTGTGGCTGTGGCTGTAGCTGGGAGAAAATCTGCATAGAAGAGACAGGCTACCTTGAAAGCCTTGCAAAATCCATCAAATTTAGCAGTTGGCTAAATTTAGGCGAAAACGCTCTTCTTGTGATGAATGGAATTAAATACAGATGGTGACCATCACAAATGGTTTTCCACAGTGCTCAGTATTGGGTCCAGACCTGTCTAATATATTTATCAATGATCCAGGCAAGGGGTTTAGATCAGATATTAGGAAAAATTCTTTCACCTAAAGGATTGTCAAGCACTGGAACAGGTTGCCTGGGGAACTGGTTGAGTCACCATCCCTGGAAGTGTAACCATGACACTTAGAGACATGTTTCAGTGGTGGACTTGGCAGTGCTGGGTGTCATGGGTGGAGTTGATGATCTTAAGAGTCTTTTCCAACCCAAGTGATTCTCTGATAAAAAGGCAATACCCACAGTAGAGTTTAGATCCAGAATGAGACTGCTGGAGAACTGTTTCTAAAAAGTAGTTGCTATGCAGATGCTGGATAGAAACGAAACTTTGGGAAGGTTGGTTACTCTGCCTTTAACAATTTTCAGTTTGCTGGATTAGAAAAGGAACAAAATGTGCTACAAATAGTCACACCAAGAGAGGAATTCTGCAAACAAGGTGTTATCAAAGGGAATACGTGGCTAGAAATCAAGAGTCACAGTTCAAGACATTTGTGCTTTTGACTCCTTTTGGGTGACAGGTTTCGTAGTGACAAGCCTCCTACTGTTAATGTCCAGCCTTCAAACTGGGTGAATGTGGTCCTGGGCTCCTCAAACATAGCTTGACAGGTCTGCCTGAGAAAATGACTGATACCTCCCTGTAGGAACTGTGACCAGCATGGGAATCCAGCCAGATAAAACCAGAGGAGAGCATTCCTTAATCTCAGTTGAAGATGGTATACTAGTAGAAATGGAGTTTTTAACTGAATAGAGATGCTATAACACAAGTCTGTTCTTCCTAAAATTCAGACAGGTCTAGGAAATACAGGTCTCCATTCCTGAGAACTAACAATCAGCTATTTTTCCACAAGAACTGTACCTCCAGTATGACACTGGGGAGAGGACATCTCTATCTTCAATTTGTTCTCTCCAGGTATTTCTTGAACCTAATCAGCCTGGTTTATACAGTAGGTGAGATTTCCAATCTGTCATCCTGTAAATAATATAGTGTCTATAAGAAATATTCATCCTCTGAATAATATTTGAGGAAGAAAAAATCCTTAATATGTTCAACATTGGAACACTGTCTTTTTATGTGACTCAACCCCTGATCATCATGATATGGACAGATCTGCAACATCCATGAAGCCCATAAACACCTTCAGGTCTTTTCCTGTGTAATTTAAGCACTTCTGAATATCAGCTAAGAGACCCAGTCAGACAAAACAAATTATTATTAGCATTCCATCCCTATACTTTAGTTCATCCTCTCTGCCATTAGTATTCATCATCCTCCTACACATTTTCATCTTTGCTTTGGAAAAAGCTTCTTTAGGCAGCACACTGATGAAAGTCCATTTAATAAATATTAAGAACAGAGTTGTTTATTTATTTCCTATCTTCAAGGCTCAGTTATCTCTTTTAAAGCTTTTATTATCCATAATAATGGGGTTCACATACTGCAATATGGGGAAAGAGGAGTAGCTTATCTGCAGGTAAATAGCTCTGAACACTTCTGAGAATTGAACTTGTTTCCCTTATCATTGGCATGAAGGACCTGCTCTGGAGTACCCTTGTAAATGTCTCAGAGCATAGATTTTTCAGTTTGTAAAATGTTATTTCAAGGCTCCTCTGGGTTTCACAAAAACAAACAAGCAAGGTCTGTGTGTAGAAACTCTTTCTTTCAAACACCTTCAAAGTTCTATTATCATGTCATCCATTTGCACAAGATGCATGCTTTCAGTCTTCCATATCTTTGAATCTTTCCTGTCTTAAAGAAGTTTTTACTCTAGAGAACAGGGACTTCTCAGCTCAAGGTGAAGAAATTTACTTTTGGAGTAGAGACAGATACTACTAGATGGTGTGAACTGAAGCCTCAGAAGTTCAAGTTCATACTCCTAAAGAATTCTTTTTTGCTTTGAAACATATGCTGAGCTTACAAGTGTGAATTTTTATCTAGGGAAAAGTAAATTTTTATTTACCTTTAGAGCAAAAGATATAAAAACTCCCTCAAACATTATATGGCCAGGAGCTAAAAGTTCTTCCTCTTTCATATGCCCTAGCTAGCTGAACAGCATTCTGGTCAATTTAAGTGAGTCTGGTTTTTCATTTGCAGAGTTTCTACAACAGATTTCAATTTGTTGGCCTTAGCTTCCCAAACAACAGAGAAAATATTGTTTCATTATTGCTCTTTAAAAATCCCTAGAATGTATTTTCTGCAGTTGACTTGAACACAGCTATTCAGGACTCGACTATGGCTATTTAAAACTTCCACTGCTCCTAAGTCCTTTCTTTATACGATTCACATTTTCTCTCAAAAAAATATGACCTTCAGCATTTATTGTATGCTTGTTTTATTTTAGCAGCTGCAATGCCTGGACCACCAGGTCCTCCTGGAGAGCCAGGGTTACCTGCCACCAGGAATCTGGTAAGAGAGCAAAATAAGGAAGTTTGTTATAGAAAGTTTTCTTAAAACTTTTGGTGGTCACCGGTAGCACTGAAAGAGGAGTAAAAGTTCCATCCTGTGTTTTTATTTATTAGAATGTTTTATGAACCACATAATTTTAAGATGAAAACTGTAGATTTCCCTAGCAAATCTAAAAATCATTATGCCAGAGAATACATATAAATTTATTTCCTTTTCTTACATAATAAATCAAATAAAAATTGGATCCCAGATATCCGTGAAGGAAAAAAGCCCAGCTAAGATAGAAGTCCGGGTAATTTCTAAATTAAGAATTCAAAGTTTCTGACAAAAAACCCCAACCTATTCAGGGTTGAGGTGAGGGCATTCATTGCAATTCTCAGGGGAGAAACAAATGTTCAAAGACTGGTGCTCCTAGACAGAAGACTGTAGTTACAGCCTGGGAGTTACTGTCTCAGATAGAAGGTCCAACAGTACTTAGGTCAACCTAAGATTAAAAAACAATATACAAATCTATAGTACGGTCTGCATTATTCAGAAAGCATTAATCTGTCTTCTGGCAAAGAAGAAATAAGAAAGAAATGATACTCAAGTGTCAAGAAATTACACTCTCCAGCAACTTGCCCCGATTTTAAACTACCTGCAGTTCTCTTCTGAACTCTGTTGTTTTGGTCTAGGATGCTAAATGTTAAGAGTGCAATGATCTTCACTCTGTGCAAAATCAGCTATCACTGTAGTTCTACTACAACTCATGGGATGATGACGCTGGTATGTCAAAATAGCAAATATTTCTTTTACTGAAGCTTTACAGATTAAATTACATCAAATTGACTTTATGAGCATTTCCTGCAGAAGAAGCCTTGACATTTATGTGTGCAAATGAGACTATTTAACTTGTAAAATATTTTGTGTGCCTGATAAAGTATGTTTCATTTTCCTATTTGACAGGTTACATCATTCCAAAACATTGAGGTTATGTTGGAAAAAGTTCATTATGTAGCAGAAGGTACCCTAATCTATCTGAGGGAAACCAGTGAGGTTTTTATCCGTGTTGGAAACGGATGGAGAAAATTGCAGGTATTATTGCACTATGTCCTAATCTTTTCCAACTCCTTTCCTCAAAACGAAGTTGTGGAAGATATTTTTACATAGGTGGAGAAGTAAAGGATAAAAGATTCCACTTTTTTTTTTTTAGTTCAGGAGCTCCTGGTGATATGGTTTTGTTCTACTCTCCTTTTTTGTTCTTTCAGCTTGGTGAGCTAATTCCCATCCCTGCTGACAGCCTTCCTCCTCCAGCCTTATCAAGCCATGTAAGTACAAAATATTGGACCATGAAAAACTGAGTCTAGATGTGCAATACACTTGGCAGAAGTTGTATGCAGGTCTCTGCACAACATGATTTTCCACTGAGATTTGTCAGTTCAAAATTAGCATCCTACCACTACATAAGCTTGCAAATTGGTTTGCTTGGACAGTCATCTCTTTCCAGTACATTTTGAGACTCCAGACATTACAGAGACCAAGCAACCTTTACAAAAAGCTGAATAAAGTAGGCTGACCACAAAAAAAAAAAAAAACAAAACAACAAAAAACCCACCAAAAATAAACACAAACTCACATAATTCTGTTTCATAACCCTGGAATCAGTCATATCAAGCCCTGTTCCCCTTCAGGGAAGGTCAGAAAAATGTTTCAGAAAAGAAGATTTTCTTTATAAGACTATAATCCTGTCTTCAGCATACCATAATCATAACCTGAATGTAGTTTACCCCACAGTGTGCAGAGGGTCTATTCTAAAGTTTCAGTTGTTATTTTCAACCTGACCCATTTTGCAAGTTGCTGTATCAACCTACATGTGAACATGTTCTCTGTCCCAAAAAAATTGCAGGAGGATGAAAACGAGGAAGTGGCAAAGGGGATAGAGAATAGTTTTGTTGATGACAGGTTAATTGGTCTGCTGAGGAAATGAAAGGGAAAGAGCAGTGAGTAGGAAGATGGCCAGAAAGAAGTAGAAAAGGTTAGAGTAGGTCAGGGAGAAGTTCACCTAGCACACTGGGAAAATGTTTAGACCTCATGTTGTAAGAAATTGTTTGCAGCCTCAGGTTGACACCACATGAGTTTCCCATCTGGTACATCCAGTGACTTGCTACTCATACTTACCATAGCTAGAGAAGAAAACTCTGCTGTTCCTTAAACATCTAATGTGAGTTGAAAAATATTTCCACCCATTACATTTTCTGTTTCCACATTCTCCTTACCCTTTCAGTTTTGATTTTGCTGAACTGCTCTTCTGCTCCTACCAAGAGTAGGTTGCTCCCATGCAGGACTCCAGATGTGATTAAATTTTTATTTAAAAGATTATTAAGTGTCTAAAATTCTGATATTTAACATATTTGTTTGTTTGTGTTAAAATAACAGGGATTTCAGTCTATTCCAGCACTAAGATCAATATCAAATATGAACAATGGAAAACCAGCTGTAAGTATGAGATCTGTATTACAACTGCAATAGCTGTGGTTTGAAATATGATAGTTTGCATCTTGAGGGAGAGTTGTGATATCTGCTCTTCAAACTCAGATTTTACTTTAGAAATTTACAAATACACTTCTTTGACTTGTTTAGACATCTCAGACAGAATTTGAAATTGTTCCCTCCAGATCTATTTTCATCATCCCAGCCCCTATCCCATCTCAAAGAAAATATCCTGACTTTGATTTAGGAATACCTCTTCACTTAGTGATTGTACCTACAACACAGAGTAACTTCTAAGTTAACAAGAGTGTACCAATTAAATAATTATAATATTCATTAGAATATTTTCAATCTTCATGGTGCTGCTTTTTTTAGATAGACACTTTAGAACCTAAGCCTTTATTTAAAAGACTTCAAAATATTTAGGCAAAGGAAGCAAGATAACTGAGTTATAGCTATGTTGCGGTTTGAGCCTGGCCAGAGGCCAGGCACCCATGAAAACTACCCTGGCTCACTCCCCCCGCAACTGGACAGAGGAGAGAAAAAAAATTCAAAGCATTCATGAGGTTTGAGATAAGGATTCGAAAGAGACTTCAGCTTAAGAGATATGAAAGTAAATTTATTACTCTACACTAACAGAAACAGAATAGGATAATGAAAGGTAAAATGAGCTTTTGGAGAACACCTTCTTTCCCCCCCACTCCCTCCTCCCAGCTCTACCACCTACCCAAATGGCGCAAGGAGACAGAGAATGGGGTTTTTTTGGTCAGTTCATCATCTGTGGCTTCTTCCTGCTGCAGAACTGGAGTCATCTTCCCTTGCTGCTTCTGTGGGGTCCCCTCTGGGAGATAATTCTCAGGAACTACTCCCTTTAGAAAAGTCCATCTCACAAGCTGCAGCCTTCTGCTAACTGTTGCAACATAAATCAATTCCACGGCCAACAGCGGCCCTCAAACTGCTGCGGTGTGGGTCACTCCTCCACAGGCTGCAGTCCTTTTCAAGCATCCACCTTCTCCAGCATGGGCCCCTCCATGGGCTGCAGGTGAGTCTCTGCGCTCCTGTGGTCCTCCATGGGCTGCAGGGAGTACAACCTGCCTCACCATGGTCTTCAACACCAGATGCAGAGGAATCTCAGCTCCAGCTCCTGTAGTACCTCCTCCCACTCCTTCCGAACTGACCATGGTACCTCCATGTTGTTTTTCTGCTCATATCTTCTCACTCTGTCCTCCTCCCTGGCTGGAATTAAAACTGCGCAACCAGGATTGTTTTGAATTCCTTCTTAAATATGTTATCACAGAGGCATTACCACTTTTAATTGGCCAGCGGCATGTCCATCTTTGCAGCCAGACAGACATTGGCTCTGCAGGACGTGATGGTGGGGCTTCTAGCAGCTTCTCACAGAAGCCACCCCTGCAGCCCCCCCACTACCAAAAACCAGGCCTTGCAAAACTACGACAAGCTAAAACACTGAAACCAGAAAGAAAGAAAGAAAGAAAGAAAAAAGCAAGAATGTGGATTAGTACTTGTATCTGTGCTGTTTGACTTAAGCATGTTACTTCTTGTATTTTTAAATGGTATATAGTCATTTCTTACTACTTTTTTCCATGCTTGTAGGATTTGGGATTTTGTTAATGTGAAAAGACTTCTGATTGAAAATATTATCTGCTTTTAAAAGATTTTTATTTTTTAAGAATATATAATATTTGTGATTTCCTTAATGTTGAAAGATAAATTGGTATTTCTGCTAAGGGCCTCCTGGCTCTAAGTAATGTAATGTTATGGCAACAAATATCTTTCATACCTGTTATTAAAGGTATGTATTCTGTGTTGGCAGGAGGAGGGGGCACTATTTTGTTTCCAATATATGTCTTCCTAGTGTCATAGATATTTTTTTAAATGGTGCCTTTTCCTCTTTCTTTCTTCTAGTTGCATTTGGTGGCTTTGAACTTCCCATTTTCTGGTGACATGCGAGCAGATTTTCAGTGTTTTCAGCAGGCCCGACTAGCAGGTTTGACATCTACCTATAGAGCCTTCCTCTCATCGCATTTGCAGGATCTGGCCACAGTTGTTAGAAAAACAGACCGATACCACTTGCCAATAGTCAATCTTCAGGTAAAAAAGAGTACTTAGTACTTGCTTTTTTAGAATAGGCTGTAGGTTCCCCAAATATCTTGGAAAATTTCAAAAGCACAAAGTTTCAGCCCAAACTGCATTTTACAAAGAAGCAGCTTTGCTTCATATTTCACAACCAGGTTCAAGAAACAAAAAAGTAGTGATGAAATAGAAAACTAC
Source organism: Atrichornis clamosus (assembly GCA_013400975.1). NCBI lineage: Eukaryota > Metazoa > Chordata > Aves > Passeriformes > Menuridae > Atrichornis > Atrichornis clamosus. The sequence continues at coordinate 74,735 of WBMZ01011709.1, read as the reverse complement.
TGAGCTATTATGTTCTACTCTTTATTGTGATCATAGGCTAAAATGCCTATTTTTCTTATTTCTAAGAAAAATGCAAATTCTGTGCTTAGGAATGATATTGGATTTACCCCAGTGAAACAGAGTATGAGTCATTTTGTGGTCTCGCATAAACAGACACACTCTGAAACTAAGGAAAACAAACCATGTCTTTGTAGCATTGGCTGGCTCCCAGAACAAGAGGACAAAGGAACCTACATGATGCTTGGAACATGTTGAGTGGATGCTACTCTGAAGTGCATGCAGACACAGAGCCTTGCGAGAAATTTTTGATGATAATATTGTTTCAACTTTGGAAAAACTCAAAAGTAGTTTGAGAAGAAGCCAAATGCAAAGCTTTTGCCCTGAACATTTGCAACACTTTTCACAAAATTATGGCCTTAACAGAAGTTCCAGTACAAATTATGTCTATATTTTCTCTATAGCTACAGTAGTTATAAGCAATTTTTCAAACAATGCCTTAGGAGGAAAAGGACAGTGGATGATCAAGTTGAATTTTTGGAGTGACAGTTGAGAAACAACTGTGAGGCAAGGCATGTATCAGAGAGCTATTTGCATAGAGCTGACAGATGAGACAAGTTAGTTCAGGAACATTATGCAGAAACTGATGTGAAAGGTAAAATCATAAGTGCAGATAAAATTTTCGATTTATAGATAAGTCTATAAAGGTTAGGTATGATGTAGATTTGGGATTTGTTTTGTTTGTAAAAGTGGCTTTGAAATTTTAACAGGGAGAAACCCTTTTCAGTAACTGGGAATCCATATTTGATGGAAATGGTGGACAATTCAACATTCATGTTCCATTATACTCCTTTGATGGAAGGAACGTCATGACCGATTCATCTTGGTGAGTTTACATTACTATCTATGTTTTATATGTTACATATAAGAGTTTTTTTCTTCTTTTACCAGATAATAACAGAAATACTAGCAATATCCTGGGCTACTAGAAATGTGATAAAAATTTCTCACTTTCCTTATGGCATTTTTCTTTGCCATTTCTGATAGTCTAGGAATGGGCTATCAGGTTGTGTTCTCTTTTCTTTCTCCCATTTTCTGTCTTCATCTTTACCTACCCACTGTTTGCTTCAACCACAAGGAATGCAGAAATAGAGGTCACCACACAAATAGGTGTGCAGCTTAGTAAATCAATAGAGACTTTTCCAGGAAATAACTTCTTAATGTTACCTTTCAGGCCTCAAAAAGTAATATGGCATGGCTCAACTGCAAATGGGATTCGACTGGTTAGCAACTACTGTGAAGCCTGGCACACAGCTGATATGGGAGCTATGGGACAAGCATCACCGCTGAAGACAGGGAAAGTTCTTGATCAGAAAGTATATAGCTGTAATAATCAGTTTATTGTTCTCTGTATTGAAAACAGTTTTATATCTGACCCCTAAGGAGAATAATTCACCTGCTGCACATAGGAATATTCCATTTGATGACAGAAAAATCTGACACTGAAATTTCATTTGTAATGATGTACATATTTTAATTTTTGTAATTGCACATTTCAGGAAAAAAATAGCCAAAGAAAACATACCTCAACCCAAACCACATTCCAGTTAGGTGGAACATCCAGTGCACACATGGCTGGCTTAAAGCCCTTCCTTCCAATTGAACCCTATGCAGTTCGAAGTTTGCCAACAATTAACGCATGTTTTTCTGGCTTAGCTGGAGGTCACTTAAGGGCAGGAGTCAAGTGTAGTCTGTGAGGAAGATCCAGTAGCCTGCCTTGTAAACAGTATGGCTTAGCAAGACTGCTGCTGCTTCACAGTTGAGAAGCTGCATGCTCCGTGCTCTCCTTTTCACTTGCATAGATCTTGAATACCCAAGGCAATGTTCATATATAGTCATGTATACATACTGTCCCTGAGTAAATACTGGGAGGCTGATACACCTTTACAGAGCTCGCATTTGCAAAACAAAGCTTTAAGAACAAAGGTGCTCACCTCCTCTAACGTTTTAGTGGAAGCTGAGTACCTGACTCCTGTAAGCTTGTACAGATCTCAGCCTGATGCTTACACAGAAATTCAGCAGCTTCCACATCTTATTCCAGTTTTTTTTTCTTTGCAGATTCTAGGCATAGGACTTTAAGCAGGAGGAGTGAATTTCATGTAGACAAAATCTGGTCTTTATTTTGATGCTATAGTTACCAAGAAACTTTAAAGTAATGTTAATAGAAAACATCCTGTTTTACTGGTAGAATTCTGCAAAGCAAATGCAGATCTATGAACCATCTGACCTTTATTTATTTCATTGCTTATTGGAGGAAGTAATTTCCTTTTTTGTGACACTGATGAATGAAATATGTCTGTCATGGTTTCTCTAAAATAGGTTCTACACATTGTTATCCCACTACGTTATATGTAAAGCAATTTTCCTTTTTGTGAATTTAACCATCTGGCATTCATGTAATTAAAGAATTGTTAATATAACATAGAAGCAACAATTACAGGAATGATCAGGAAATGGTAATATTCTTCACTAACAGTATCACCATAATATCTGAAGTCTTTTGCTGATATATTTGTCTACTGCATACTTTAAACAACATATTTACTTATGTTTCATCAGGTAATGACTATGGAGGTCAAACTCCACATTATCTTTTTTTAAAGATTTAAATGAGAATCTGTGTTGGAAACACATGTTCATTTGACGAAAAATAGAGTATTAAATAGCTACACAGCTACTTTCAACAGACAAAAGCAAATCACACTTACAATACTATAATGATATAATTATACAAATAAATATTTTTAAATCTAGCTTTATTTTTCCAATTGATTACAAAAGCTTATTTTCCAGTGTCAGCTGAATGTTACCTTCATTTTTTTCTGGAAAAGTAAAAAATGTAAATTACTCCATTATTACAACATGGTAATAAGGCAAAAGCCATTTATATTACATTTAAAATGTATGCATAACAATTCACTGCATTCATTTATAGTTCACTTTCATAAAATATTGAGCACTTTCGTGCAATGCTGAATTCCTTCAGTTCACAGAGCTGAGAGTTATTTATCTACAGCAAGGCTTCACTCTGATTTAAGGAAGGTTAAAGAGGGGAAACTAAAGTGCTTTTACCTGCTTCAAGTAGGAACCATCTACTTTTAATCCTTTACCATCCAGCGGGGTTTCTGCTTGAAGCCAGTCACTACCATCAGTCCCCACACTTGCTCTCCTGAGCTTCAGTAGCACTCAGGGCTCTGGATATCTCTTTGCCTAGAATTGCAGTGACAAGAGGTGACAGGGTCGTGAGATCACACAGAAGAACTCTATGAAGGGGGAGGAGAGAAGACTGATAAAAACATGCAGGTTTTACGAGATACTGAACTAGAGTTTAAGTTGGGTCCAGGCAAAACGCATCCAGAGTTCTGTTTGTGCCAGTCCTTTCACAGAGCTGACTTGTCACTGTATCCTGAATAGAGCTTAGCAGGTAACTGAAATGATTAGGCACCATGAATAAGTTGCTAAAGAACACTCAGTGTTTGTTTCCCACCTCTAACATTAATCTGTAGGCTACAGGAATTTATTGCACACCCTGTCATTGAACACAGCACAAACCATGCACAATCTGAGCTGCTGTGGTGCTGACACACCAAGGATACCTCTACCAGGGAGTGGTATGGGAGATCTGTTAGGAAGATCAAGTTTCCCTTGGGGAAAAACAACAAAAACAACAACAAAATCCACTTTTTTTCATTGTAACTTGAGCCAGTGATGTTCTTTAGACTCCCTGGTGTAATTAAAGAGAAAAAGTGATATTCATCAAGGAGTTAACAGAGAAAAAAATTAGTCCAGTACTTAAGAATGAATTAGCTTTCTCTGTCAAAACAGATAGAGATATCAGCAGATATCAATATGATTCCAACATGAAGGTCAGCTGCACTTGAGGAAGAACATTCACTAATTCAGGTAAGAAACTGTGTATACAGCAAATTAATCACCAAAAGAGCACTAGAACAAGGTTGCAAACAGTAACTGCACAAGAAATCATGTAGCAGTGATGAATGAAATCAGAGTATCATTTATATAAGATTCTTCTGCCTTTAAGAGGAAAGCTTTGCTAGAAAACAGACGTTTATTTTGAAGCTTTGATGCACTTTAAAAGGAAGAGGTTAATACACTGTAAACGGAGGAGATGAAATTTTTATAAACTATCGAACTCCAGGGCTAGTTGATGAACTAAACAGAGCAGATCCATCTCAGCTAATAGACTGAACATTTCTAGAAATCAAATTGGCAGATTTGTCTTTATATGAATCATAGATGTAAGCGATAACAACAGAAGCTTCCTTTAAATCAAGAAAAATTCACAGGAGATTTTGCACTTCTGCAAAAGAATCAGTTTTCCATTAAAAATAATTCAAATTTTATTTTAGTTAAGCTGCATCTTAATGAGGAAGAGAAAGAAAGAGAGAAAAAGAAAGAAAGAGGAAAAGAAAGAAAGAAGTTAAATATTTGAACAAGAAATACTGAATTTTTACTGGAGACATTATTTGTCATGGATACTATAGGAATGGTGCAAAATGCAGGTATACATTGTCAAATGCTCACTATAGATTTTTTCTAAGTGAAAAGGATTTTTGGTTTTGAAGGTAAATTGGCACGTGACTTAAAAACTGCCTTTGAATATACTACTCCAGATAGGACTTTATTAGAATTGGACAACAATTTTGAGAAGAAACATTGCTTTACACAGCAATGTCTTACTGGTTTCTGTTAAATTTGACAACTAACTTCAGTATAAAGAAAGTAACAGGAGACATTTAACCGTCATTTTCAAGAGATTTGCTTTAAGTCAAGACAAATTTTTGTTCTAATTTACTTGCTCTTTAATAATTGAAAGGAATTAAGACTCCTCAGTAACAAATGAAAACAATTTTTCATTGTATGTTTCACTTCCTCAAGGACTATTCTTGCAGCAGATCTCCCCCAATTGAAAAAAAAAACCAAACCCACATATCACACCTGTTATCATCACTGCTTTATGCAGCCAGAATATAACCCCTGCCAGCAGGGCAAATGTGTACTTAAAAATTGTTAACTCTTTCGTATTTTGAAAGTGGTTCAACACAATCAATAATACATCTGTCTGAATTGACTGACCACATCCAGTGGACCTTGTAGTATCTTTAAATAATTTTTAAAATAATTTTTTTAGGTGAAATTGCGAGAGTTGGGATTTTTTTTTCATTCTGAATTTGTAGTACGTCCTTCCGAATTGTTTAAAAGTTGGTGTGAGAGAATACAATTTTTAATCTGATTAGGAAAAAGGCAAAAGGACAGGAGTATGCATGCATACACACATAGATGCAGTCACACTCATCTCCAAATAGCTTTTTTCATGCACGTCATACCCCATGACTGAGTTAGTCTTTGACTGCCTATTTTGACCTCATGCACACAGATAAATGTTATATTGGAATGGAGGAATTTCTGACAGTCCGTTTACAAATCAAAGCCCAACAAAAATATAGCTTCCCCTTAAGTCACTTTTCTACAGTTCTGTTTTTTCATGATTGCAAATATTTCCCCATAGGGACATATATGTACTGAATTGTGAATACCCCAAAATCCTTTTCTGGCCCACTGATTTTGTTAGCAGTACGTAAGCAAAAGGTCTTATGCCCTGCTCAGTTCAGGGATCTGTTCTCTGGGCTATCACAAACCATGTCATGTTACCATTTATCAGCAGTGTGCTGTTCTGCCCAGTTGAAAGGCAATGCGAGGAGCGGTTTCTCCTCTCATTGCTGCTATAATCAAGACAAACCTGGGAGTTTCTACAGTGTAGCATATACATCTCAAAGGACTGACCATTAAGAAACTCGTTTTGGTGTAACCAAAGACTGCCCAGCCTTACTTCTGAGCTGTGAAGTGAGAGAAGAAAGAATAAGTTGCAGTATGTCTTGCCTGGAAGATTCCACAGATCCTCTTCTTTCGCATTGAGATTTAGGTATTACTTCTGAATTAACACTTGCAATTCTTGTTTTCACTCCAGTACTTTCCTGGAGAAGAGAACCTGTGTTCTAGATTGTAAAGAGTTAAATGCTAGAATTGCAATTCCATTTTGTTGCTCACATAGTGCAGTTAATGCATGCATGCATCTGTTATTTGTTGGTCTGATACATAGTTCAAGCCTGCACTCTAACAGTTCCTCCCTGCTATCTCTCCTTAAAGCTTCAACAATAGCTGTCCAGAGATAGAAATATTTCTAGATGAGCATCTACTTAAGTACTTTGGTACTTTATCCTGAACCTAGGCCCTTTTTTTTAACCAGTCAGAGGGCTGCTATTTGCTGCATCTTAAAAGGCTTATTCTGCACCTCGGTGTGATTTCTACTCTTACCAGTTGATCTACAATTTTACTTACCAGATTTTCTTCCACTGTATCCATAAGAAAAAAACCCAAACAACCAAAAAAACCTCCAAACCAAACCAACCAATCAACCAAACCACCCTACTCTACTCCTAATACTCCTAATTGATGGCCATGTGGACACACAACCTAACCTGGAGGTGCACACAGAGTAGATAGCTCAGCTCCAGCAGTATTAGGCTTTGCCTGTGGGAGAGGAAACAAGAAGCCAGAACATCTTTTCATCCTGTGTGGGCAAGAGAAAATAACAGAATCACAGACAGCACAGGCTGTGGGAATTTCTACGCTGTGCCAATTTGCCTGGGGTAGAGTTAATTTTCTTCACAGTCGCTGATATGGGGCTATGTTTTGGCTGTGTGCTGACAACGTTAACCCCTGTGTTGTTAATGCAGGTGTGTTTTCATTCTTGCTGAGCAATGCTTACACAATACCAAGGCCTTTTCTGCCTCTCACACCATCCTGCCAGTGAGGAGGCTGGGGGTGCATAAGGAGTTGAGAGCAGACACAGCCAGGACAACTCACCACAAGGATAACCCATATCATACAGCATCATGCTGAGCATATAAAACAGGGGCAAGAGAGAGGAAGGGGTAATATTTGGAGCAATGGCATTTGTCTTCCCAAATCACCGTTCAGTGTGATGGAGCCCTGCTTTCCTGGGTATGGCTTAACAATGCCTGTCAATGGGGGAAGCAGTGAATTAACTCCTTGTTTTGGTTTGCTTGTGTGTGTGGCTTTTGTTTTACCTACTAAACTCAAACCATTAGTTTTCTCACCTTTACTCTTCCAATTCTCTCCCCCATCCCACCCTGAAGGAAGTGAGCGAGCAACTGTGTGGGGCTTAGTTGCCAGTCAGGGTTAAGTTCACATACATGTGAACTCAATTCAGCATCGCACCCTGGTGTTGATCAGAGGTAACTTATAACTTTCCCTCAGCTGGTCTCAGGGATAATAGTGACGGTTCAGCAGAAAAGAGAGTGACAGCCTTGTTTGACCTTGTAAGAAGTACCTAAGATCACCTGCAAACTCAAAATCAAGCCAGGATGGTGATGAAAATATGTCTGCAGGAAAGGTATGTTTTATATGCTGCACTTTGAGTATGTTCACATGAATAGCAGTATAATAGCTGTTTTCCATTGATCTGTACCAATACCACCTCACAAGTGTTTTGTTTGGCCTTCTCTCGTTCTAGACATATTCATTGTGGCCCTAGCCATAGTAATGGCTTGCTACTAGAAAAACATTATCTCTGCACTGAATTAGAGTATGGGTTGATTTTAACCTCCAAAAAATTATTCAGTGGTGTTTAGCTTTGCTCTACAGTTACATATTTTACCTTTGCAGGTTGCAAGGTTCCAATTGAGGCTAATCACATCCCTGAGGCTACCTCTATACTCGAAAATTATCACAGTCAAGGTATAGCTCTTAGCAGAAATAGTGTGTCTGACTGACAACTGAACTGTTCCCTGACAAAATTCTGGGCAGTGCTACCTATAACCCTTTCAGCCACTTCCTTGGGGGAGGTTTTGTGGGGACAAATGTACCAAGAACTACTGTTGTGGATAGTTGAAATAGCCACTCTATTTTGGAACAGGATTTTGGGGTATTCACAGGTACTTAAGCATTGTGCCTGTTCTCAGGGCTAACCAGAGTCCTCACCCTACCGAAAGTCTGTAGAGGGACTGCAGGACATGTGTGTCTGATACCCATGGAACACACTCTAATGCTTCTTTATGTCTTTTTGCCAAACTTAATATACATCCCTCCTGAAAACGCTCTCCATTCATGTAATCCCAATGTCCAGACTGCATTAATTCAGGGCACCCCCCTAAAGCTATCTTTATCTTACACAAATACTCTCAAGCTCTATATAGATGTATTGTGCTATTCCATTACCCTCACCTCACTCAACACTGATGAGCACCTTGGTTGGGCATGGAGTGGATGTTCACAGAACTGGGAAGTGTCAAATATATTGAGAATTAAAGGACCATCGTACAGTTGTCCTGTACAACCAATAACTAGTACCATGCTGCTTTTGGTAGCAAATGGGGCAACATGAGATGTTTGTCTGTGTCCTTTATTCCAGCTGATGGATCAGGCATTATGTTTATGTGTGTACAGCCTGCATCTTAGGAGTATTGAACATCTTCTGATTCTAGTCAGCAGTATCTTCTCGGTGACTCTTGTCAGAGTCTGGAGCTATGCTGAGATTTGCCTGAGATGCTAAATGTGAGTTCCCAGAACCATTCCATGACCCTTTCAGCCAGCCTACCAGAAGTCTCCCTTATGCTTTGAAATGTGAGACTGCATCCCTTGATCCTACACCATATTAGGGTAGGATGAGTTGTGTGTTTGAACTCATGTATTTGCTAAATTCTTATTGTAATGTTGACCAAAGCCAAGCCCAAAGTCATATTACATTTCCGTTCTTCAGCTGAGTTGGGAATTGTTCATCAGCTTCAACATAACTCAGTAGCAATTTCCAACTTGTAATCCCATTGTTTTCAAGTCTATGTTTCCTTCCAAGAAGGTATAACCCAGTGGGCTCTGAACCTCCACAAGTCCCTAGGGCTTGGGAAGTATCTAGTGTACGTCTGTGAACAGGTTATTTCAGAAGTATTCTCTATTGGATTTCACAGCCATTGGTTCTGCCCACAGAGTAAGAACCTGGCTTGTTTTCAGCAGCTTTTTCCCACACCACTACTTGGCAAAGTTTCTCTATCATTATAGCAAAGGTGTTCTTACACTACAAATTTATCTCAGACATTTTCTCTTCTTGACCTCAATGATCCAGGATTCAGAGGTAGCCCATACCAGGAAGACACAGCAATCTTGACACCACACACTCGCAAGTCAAGGTATTTCAAACAGGAGACTGTTTACCTCCTTTGCTGAGATATCCAAAGCCAAAACCAATGTACAGAAGCTAACTGGCTTAACAGTTTGGAAGACTACACTAAAATTTGCTATGGCAGAACTGATCTGAGTAATTAAAACATGTACCACGGACATAGCTTAAGCTTTGGGGGTTTATTTTAAAGTGTTTTCATACTTGAGGCTGCAGAACTGCCACCTTGTTCTCCATTTTCATCCAAATGAATCCTGCAGATATTCAAAAAAGCAGACATAGAACTGTTGTTTGTGCAAAGGCTTCACATCCAGCCAAAGGTGATGCCATGCATTAATTAACCTGAATTAGAAATGGACATACAGGCAGTTACTCAAAAGAAAAAAACATATTAATATCCAGAGTTCATTGAGATTCATAGTTGAATCACTATCTCTCTCCCTGCTTTACTGTAGTTTGATATGTCTTAGAATAATAGAATAACTTAGATTGGAAATTATCTCAGAAGGCCATCTCATCCAACTCCCTGTTCAAAGTACAGCTAAGCTAACTTCAAAGTCAGAGCTTCTCAAATTCCAGGCAAAGGAACTGAAGGTGCAGCAGTGTGCTCAGATGTCTATGCCTCCATTTAAGAAGGCAAGAAGTTGGTCTTATGTGCCATGGTTCTTCTCTGTTAGGGCAGACAAATGTCTAGCTGACGGATAGAGATAATTGTCACCAAAGTCAGAATAGATCTGTGGTCTGGGCCTCTCAAAATTTATCTCCTGAAGAAAAATCTGTTTTGACAACAAAAAGGTTGGGGAGAGAGGATAAGTTAGTAGCATCTATCTCAGTCATGTCCTAATGTCCACACTTTTTTTTTATTTCTTGAAAAAAGAGAGTCAACACTCCCAACCTGGCTATAGATGATATATCAGAGGACACCACAAGCCTTAGGCACACATGAGCAAAGTCCTGTTCTCAATAAAGTGCTGTATAATGACAGATAATAAACTACTTATTCTGTCAAGGTCACTGAATCACAGTATCTTTCTTACAAAAACCCAATTGCTCATCACCAGAAGAAAAGCTCTGAAAAATGGATGAATATCCTAGAGTAGGGTTCAAAATAGTCACAGCTGTATCCTGTTGTACTGGTACACTCAGTAAGACATAAGGTGGGAATGGAAAAAGGTAAGACAAGTCAAAAGGACTGGGAAGGAGGAATAATAAAGCTCTGAAGTTGTGGTGAACTCTATGAATGAGAAGCTAGAAGGAAATAAAGAGTTATTGTCTCTATGTAGGATTTACAAAAGCAACTCTGAAGGCAGTAGATGATATTGGCTACATTTGGAGCTATAAAAGGGACAGTGAACTCGGAGGAGATGGTTGTGAAGAGCAACCCAGTAAAATCTGAAAGATGTCAAACACAATGATAAAGTGTCCAAAATTCATGAACCCCTAATTTCCTCTTGGCCACTGGTAAATATCCATATGTATCTGTGCTGCCCTTGACACTATTAAAGAACAACAATCATTCTGTAGCTCACAAATATGAATCCAGAGGAAGCTTCAGCAGGAAAGGCTCAGAGTAGCACTCCAAATATCCTTAGTCTTGCAAATAAGGTCTGTGAGCACAAATTGCTTGGACGTGAAACCAGTATTTTCCACCAGAATAATGTGTTAAAATGTAATAGGTATACTTTTACAGAAAAGCTCTGATTCTAGATGAATCTATTAACTATGTGAAGAGAGTGAAGAAGTTTAGACAACTCTGCTTCAAGACTTTCTATTAATTTCTAGGTAAGTATATGTACATTGGGCAGAAACCTTAAGCACTCAACTGTAAAAAACTACAGTGACAAGACTTTATCTGCCTAAATCTAAAATAAGTTACTTCTAAACTACTGAAACTTAGTTTCATCAAAGGCAGTCAAGATTAGAAGTAGAGTAGTGACTTTTTGTCATCCAAAATTAGAGTCTGCTCAAAAGTTAGTCCTAGTTCACAAGTAAGAGAAGTCTAAACTTCTTTTAGCCCAAAGCACAGAGGATGAATGTGGTAACAATCCACCTATTTCGCTACTTCTGGGAGAACTTGTCAGTGTCTTTCATAACTATCAGTAATGTCCAGCAGCAGCTGTAACTCTCCCATCCAAACCAACTTGGAAGCATACAGAGAAGTAACTACAGGACAAAGTTAGAACATTACACCACAGAACAAGAACCTGATGAGACCCAATTATGCCTTTACAGCTTTTGATAGCAACGTTCAAGTACATACTGTATTTCAGGCTCAAGTGGTTTGGTATGGTGGTTTCCTTTTCAAAAAGTTTCTTCCTCATTTTGTTCACATGAAAACAATATGCAGAGAACTAAGATTACTCATCAAGGGCTTCAATGACTAAGACATGGTGTGACCCAAGAGAAAGGATGATCTCATGTTTGTGGCAACAGAACAGTACCCAAAGGAATGCAATTTTGTCCCTGATTCACTTGTGAAAGAAAAGCTCCACATGAAAGGGTCAATTTTAGAGTAGATTACAGATAGTGTGGAGTACATAAACATGCAATACCATGAGGGTCAAAATAGACCTAAGTCAGTACAACTAGATACAGATATAACTATGTTTTAAAAAAAGCCACAGCCAGTCTCCAAAATGTAATACACAGTCCTTTGGCTTTCAGTGAAGCTCTAAGAAAATATGTATCGTGGAAAAAGATAAAGCATTCATCTTCTCAAGAAAATCTGTTCTTCTGGAAATTAAGAGCATAAGAGACTGGACTTTTAATGGCTTCAGCTATAGCTACAAAAGGAGTAATCTTCTCTATAAAAACTAAACTGCAACAGAATGATAGAGATACTCGAATTCTAGTCTTCAGCCCTACTGAATTGTGAACATTATTTGGGCTCATCCTTTTCTGTCCTGTAATGCTACCATTAATTTTGGAAAATTAGTCCCATGACCAGTTAGTTAAACGGAAATGACCTCCTTGCCAATGAGGCCTTTTCCTTTCCCATTTTTCACTCCTCATTAGATCAAATAAATATATATTCTTACTACCACCATTATTTGTTGGCAGAATAATCCAGTGCTGTGATGGATATGTTCCTGATCTTCAATTAAAATGCCTTTTTTTTTTTTTGCTTTAATATTATCCTGTCTTTAAATTAGGAATGCATTTCTCCTGTTTTTTGGCAATTGTTGCCTTAAAACATCACTGACAACTGGCAGTTTGGTTGTGCAGGTGTGTTGAAAGTATTTTCTTCACTATTATTGCAGAAGTTCTAGGATATGTAGTTTATCTAGAATCTTGATTTAACATGCTTAAATTCACAAAAGAGACAGTTTCTTCAGCAATCTAGTATCCAGACTACTAAGACATTTTGGATAAAAGTCAACCTTTGGAATTACACTCAAGGGATATGGCTGATGGAAAATGATTTCTGTAAGAGAGAAACAAATTCTGAGAAATAGAATGAAGTGGTTGTTATTTGCAACCAGAAAATGTTGTTCAGGAGAATTCCCATGCTAACTCAGACCTGAAAACAGCATGAATTATGATTTTTATATAGGTTCAGTGGTAAAAGTCTTCCCTGTTAATAATGTCACTTGGAAATGGAGAAAAAACCAAGCACTTACACAATCTCAAAACTACATATTCCTAGAGAAAAGTTAGAAACTTAATTGCTCAAAAACTTGTAAAGACCAAAGTTCTGCAAGTGATTTCCACCATCTCTCTTGTCACTGAATAATTTGTCAATTTATTCAAATAGATCTTTATTCTACTTTTTTCTTTTTCAGTTTTTATTCCTGAGTAGGTACAAACTCTGTTACCTGACTTAAAGGAAAAAACAGCTTTTTATAATACCCTACAGAAAATCTCCATGTAATTTTCTTGCAACTGCTCAAGGTACTGCACTTTTAGAGAGAACTCTAGCTATTGTTTGCAAATGAGCAAGTGAAAACTTACAGAAAATACTGCTTAGAGAGACCACAGAAACAGGATTTTGGAACAACTTGGTAGAACCTGAACTGTGATAGAAAATTTAATGCTGTCACTTCAGGCAACATACAGTCACATTGCACTGAAGAATAGAGTAGATGGGGAATACATAACAAGTCTAGAAAAGCTGCAGCAAAACAGGCAATTCCTATAGCATGCTATAGAAGAACCTCTCTTCTTTCATTCCCATTTTTCAGGGTTAATAAATCAGTGTTGGGAATTAAATAATACTGAAGGTGTGCTATTTTCTTGTCTCTTTTTAAAAATTATTGTTATTGTGGGTTTACACTCTACTGAACAAAATGTTGTTTTAATGACAAAGTGAAAGTTTTATTAAAAACCTGATTTTTTTTTTTTTTTTTAAGGATAACTGATATTTAATCCAAGCTGTGATCTAGATCCTGAAATCAAATTTTGGGGTCTTAGTTTATCCCCACAATTCACACTTCCTACTCTAGGAAATTTCTTGTCTGCTATGAGCCCTTATTCCCTGGAAGAAGTCAAGTTTGGCAAGTCCACAGGACACCTGCCTGCTAATTGGTACTGAGAGACTTACAGTCGGAAAACCTCATGATCTGTGCATTGCTAGAGAGACATCAACTTTTGGTAGGTTATACATGCTGCTCCTTTCCCACTCAAGGCAAAACTGAGTCCAATCTCTGGAGGAAAATGACCTTTCTTCATAAGCAGAATGATATAAATTATTCCTTGCACCATCAACTTGGTATGAGGAGTACTGTCCAAGCAGGTAAAGACTGTACCTCCACGGGAAAAAAAGTATCCTTTCTTAATTAGAGGCAAGCTACTTTAACACATCTCACCTTTGCCATAGTTGCAGGTGAGATGCCCATGCAGTTTCAGAGTTACTACAGCAATATAAGGCCTTCAAACATGGATAATGACATACAGTCTAAAGCAATTTCTAGACATCGTTGATGTCACTCTTTCTGCTTCTGGAAACCACTCCCTAAACTACCCAGTCTTCCTAGTCACTGCTCTGTTTAGCAACATGTCTTGGACTATACACTTCTTCCCTGCTTTCAGCATAAATCAGATCTCTCTGTAAGGAGACTGACAGTTAATACTGTTCTCTCTGAATATGTTCATACCTGATTTAACATGAAGTTGGATTAGCACGCGTGTAGTACACAAGCTCAGTGGCTGATTGATTCTACAAGCTGGAATGAAACACCAAGTTCAAGGGATTTATTTAACTGTCATCATTGAGATCTGCTTAAAGATCTTAGGACATTATAACATGACCACAAACCTATTAGCTGTGGAATAAGGAGGGTGTTAGCTGCAGGGACCAAGCTGCTGCATGCTGATGTGGTGCATTGCTGGGCTACCCAATTCATAACTCTGAAATATGGAACTGGTGTGTTTCACAGTGAAATAAAAGCAAAAATGTTTTCATATGTCTTAAGATTTAATTGGCCTTCTCTTAAAGATGATTAACCGGGTTTTCAATAACTAAGATCTCACAGTATTTAGCTTTGGAAACATGGATGCGTCAAATAAGGCAATGTTTATAAGGGTTATAAAATGAGTACTTCTGAGTATTTCATAAAGCAGTGACTTCAAAAAAGTGATTCCTCTTGCTTGTCTCTGATTTAGCAAGGTCACAAATCTTTGTGAAATTTTCTGTTTTGTGTGCTTACAGAAATTACACACTAATAAGCACTTCGATATTTTCTGTCCTGGTTTGAGTAAAACTGCTTGGAAAAATCAAGGACTGGGGGTGGCCAGGTTGGGGTTTTTTCAATAGCTTATTCTATTTTGGTAAATGTTACACATTCAGTATTTTCCTCTTGCTCCGTTCCTTGGTGAAAGTAATTAGTAAATATCATGATGCACTGAATAGCTCTTAAAAACAAACATAGAATTAGCTAATTACCATGGACAGAAAACTGTAAAAACTGAAGTTTTGCAATACCTGTATTTTTTCTTGCTTTAGCACTAACTGTGTATATATTGTTGTTGAGAGTAAGATTCTTTATTACCCTGATGCAATACCTCTTACACTGAAAGACTAATAAAACTTTTAGCCATAACCATTAGTGTTATTTTCTGTCATACTTCCATACATTTTTACCTTAAAAGCCAAAAAAAAAAAAAATTATCGGTGCCTGTTTTCAGAACTAGATCAGCTTATAATGCAAGAAATTCATATCCTTGATTTTTGTCAAAGACAAACTTAGAACAAGTTGTTTCGTATAATTGTTTCTCTCACTACTTGTCCCTTTTCAGAATGTCTTTTATTCCAATGCTCTGTGTAGCATTGAAACAGAGTTCTGTTTGAACATTTCATGCAGTTGCAATTATTTTATTTTCCATCTTCCAGAAAAGAATAGCCTAAGAAGTATTCATAAACTGACAATAATTCTTGCAAGAAATAAAACTACATTAAGTAAAGATTAATGATTTAATTCTCTCTCCCTGTGGGTGCTGCACATTTGTATGGCTGTCACGTTCTAATACAGAAGAAAGAAATTAATCAGTGTTTAAATTGCAGATATTTGCTGTATAATAACCTGATTTCTTCAATCTAAAAGGCAAGGATTTTTAAAATATGTCCAACCACCTTGATGATTTAAACAAATCTCATAAATCCAGAGAGTTTGGGTTTTCTGTGTCATCTTGCTTTGTGTTCTACCTTGCGTTTAAAAAATGATTAATTTCATTGCGTACTTCTACAATTTGAATATAATTATGTCATAAATTCATTAATTTATAAGAAAAATGAGGCTAGGCAAAATGAGGAGGATTTTGTGTTGCTCTAAATATATGTCCACTGATGACATTATTTCCATTTTCAGTAAGCACTGAGGATTGAAGTAGGTAAGAAGTCCTTTGAAGGATTCTTTCACAGGAAATACTGAAAAACTATATTTAATACATCCAGTTTAAATGTCATAAGCATACAATGGTGATGTGTTGCGGCGGGGGCAAGATGGTCAGGAGCTGCAACCTCCTGAAAGCATCCCCAGCTGAGTTGGGATTGCTCCGGAGGCCACTTCCCTGAAACACACTCTCGCACATACACACTCACAGGATCTTCCAAGGCAAGTTGGTGGTAAAGGAATGAGGGAGAGGTCTTCTCATGGGTTCCACAGGGAGGGTTTCCAGAGGAAAACACAACAATCAAGAAGGGCTCCAGGTTAAATATGGGGGTGGAGAGAGCATCAGGGTCCAATGGGTTGAGGGCGCAGGGGCGGTACAGAGGTAATGTGAGGGCCAGGGGACTAATGAAGGAACACCAAGGGAGGGACCACAAGGTAAAAGCCAATGGAGGAACAGGGAGAGGAGAAAGTTCTTGCAAGGAACACACATGAGGGAGAAAAGGGGCAGGGAAGCCAATGGGACAATAAGAGAGCCAAACTGGGGTACATTTGCAGAAGCAGGCAAAGGACCGTAGGAGAGGCACTTTTCCTCACCCTAACTGGGGAGGTGAACTAGGAGGCTTCCCTCCAAGGGGCAAGTGTGGTTGAAGTGATCGGCCTTGCAGCCTCCACAATGATGCATTGCTTTCTATTGAACTTGGCAAATTTGTACCATGAAATAGTTTTTTCATGCTATTTTGGTAGAAAAAGGCCAAGTAATTATTGTAACTTTGAAAAATCTGTGATCACAGAATAGTTATTTTCTTCTTAAACAAAATATCACTTCACAGAAAGGCATATCTTGGAAACTGCTTTATTGATTGTGTCATTGTCTGACTTAGCCTTGTTTGACTAACTAGCATGTTTAAGGATGAAAATAACTAGATGCAGTCATCAAGATCTAATTTTCTTTGTATTAGCATTCAATTTGTTTACAGATACAGGGAGAAACCAATGATTTAAATATTCTCAGGCCATCATTTTTATTTTGTAATTTTTATTTAACTGCTCCATTTTGTATAGCAAAAACAAAGGCAGATTTTATTATCACTAAACAGGACATGTGCCATGAACTACTTTGCAACTCAACAAGTGAATCTAAGTACCTCTCATATTGCCCTCCTAAAGATGCCAGGTACTGCCCAGATGAGTAAACCCCCTGCTGCACAAAAAGCAGTTATGAAGCTCATATGAAGGAACAGCAAGACCTAAATTTGGAAAAGGGGAATTGACAGCAGAAGTAACAGTGGGAGAAAGATGATAGAAAAACACGAGGATGAATCATACATTGATAAGGGGGGAAAATGGGGGAAGGTGCCAAGAAGAACAAGACCCAAATGTCTACCAGAGTCCTTTTGATATTGAGAGACTATATCATAATCAGAAGTTCTTAGACCCCCACCTTAACCAAGACCAGAAGCTGTAGTCCTAAGAATCTGGATACATGGAAGCACAGCAAGAAAAGGGGAGATTCGGGACATGCAAACACATTTTGGTAGCTTTGCTTCTCCCCACATTTACTTTGGCTTTTAAATTTAATATACACAAGATTACAGATAGTTACCCAGGGATCAGGACAGGGGATAATGTAATTTTAGGTATTTCTTTGGCAGTGGTCTTTACCTTATGCATGATATGAAAGAAGAGCGAGGTCTAGCAAAAAAAGATTTCATTTGTGGTGACATTACTTGGAAGTGACCTGAATCCATCTTAGTTGGTGAGTTGTTACCTGCAAGTTATTGATTCATTTTATTTTTTCTATGGCTGTCAGCCAAACGTCACTCAGGATGTTAATGCAAAATGGTCCGCGTACAACTGAACTGGGAGCCATGAAAAAAATCTTTCACCATGCCCCTCTTCCTTTTCCCTGCCTTCCTTCAGAGATACAGTCTGTGACCCATCCTTGAATCCAGAAGACCTGTGATGGGGAAATGAATGGGGGAATTTTTTTTCCCTGAGCATATAATTTTCTTAATTTATAATTTCAGTGCTCTATATTAATTTAAAAGGTGTCTCAGGATTTGAGGAATTTTAACAGTTCTACAGTATTTCTTTCTGATGCTAGTATATTTACTTGAGGATTAGCCATCTAAGTATATCTACGTATAGATAACTAAGAACATGTTTGCCTGGTGTTGTCAGCTTCAGTAGTTCATTACAGCATGAGTCTATATCATATCCAGACTTTTGGGCCAACATCTGCCATGAAGTGCATGTTATTAAAATCTTACTTTGCAAGAGAAAATATAACTAGGGTCTGTTTATGTACGACACTGATCACTGTTAAGAGAGAGGGAAATAGAATGAATTAATAAACACATCAGTTTGAACTGTTGTATTATCAAGATTCTTATCCAGGTGAAGTGTACTGTAGGAGAAACGACTTTTTATAAAAGCAGTGTTGGCTGAACAACTGCAAGTAAAAAGGAGACAGGAGATCAGTGTGACACGGCAGCGAATGTGTTCCTGGGGAGTGTGGAGGTCGCTGTCCCTCGCACGGTGACAAACCTTGGCGGCTCAGCCCTGTGGCTCCCGGTGCTGCGGGAGGGCAAACTCTCCCCTCCCGGGTGGTGGAGCGGCTGCAGGACTGGCAGCAGGAGCGTCGGGATGTCACACGCGATCTGGAGCTCGCACGTGCGCGGGGAAGGAGGGAGCGCCGGGCGCGGGGAGGGAGCAGCCGATGCCCGTGTGCTGCAGCCACAGCCCGCGCAGGCACCAGCCACGGGGCTCCGGACGCTCCCAGCTGCCCACCTGCAGGGTCTCCCACGAGGTGCAATTCCTCGGCTACCGCGCTTTTCCCCCCGCTCTGGAGGCAACCCGAGGCCTGCTCACGTGCTCCCGCACCTCCCCCCAGCGGCGCCGGTGCTCCCGCGGCTCCGCATCGGAGTGCGGCCAGCGAGTCCCTCCCTGCCGCTGGCAGCGCCTCAGCCGCTCGCCTGAGCGCTCTCGCAGCGCGTGGACGCGCAGGGAAGCTCCGTGCCCGCCGCCCGAGTGCATCCGAGAGCCGCGCTGAGGGGATGGAGAGGTTGCGCTCCCGGCGGAACACCCGCGGCCCCTCCCGGCCTCCACACCCTCCAGAAGGGGACGCCACCACCCCACTCCGTGGCCGGGCGGATCGCACCCCGCTCCCGCCGCCTGTTGTTGTCGGGGCTCCTCGCGGTCCCCGGGGGCGGGGCCAGGGAGCGGCGACCAATCAGGCGGCGCTGCTGCCACCGCGTCGGTGGCATTCACGGCCGGAGCGGGCCGGGAAGGCGTACACAGCGCGAGCGCCGCGCCGGTTCTCAGGCGGGCGTAGCGGGCGGGCGTCGCGAGGCGGATCCTGGCTCCAGGGAGCTGCGGCTGGGACATGGCGGCGGCCGCTCGGCGGCCGCGGTGGCGTCCCTGGGCCCTGCTGTGCCTGGTGGCGGCCGCGCTGCTCTCCCCCACGGCGGCCGGTGAGTGCACGCGGGTCGAGGGGTAGACGGAAGCGGAGGGAGGGAGCCGGCGTGGCGACGGCTCTCGGGTGGTGAGGGTAGGGGTGGGTGAGGAGAGTGGCCGGGGGCGGCGGGTCCCCGCCGGTTCCTCGCCGGTTTCTTTCAACAACATGGCGGAGGGGCCGGCTGGGGCGGAGTCACCTCCCCCCCACCCCCGGTGTCCGAGACCGGCGGGGACCGCTTGGCCCTTTGTTGGCCGAGGGCGGCGGCGGCTCCGCGGGCGGGGCGGTGGGGGAGGGGCGTGAGGGCTCCCCTCGGCCGCCGCCACTGCCTTCTCGCCCCGCGCCGCGCAGCGCTTCGGGCGGCGTCTGCCCGGGGTAACTTTACTGTGTCCGGCCCCGGCCCGTGCCTGGGCGAGTGTATGGCCGTGGCCTGCGAAGGCAACTTAGTTATCGCTGGCAGAGCACCCCGTCCGTCTGTCCCTCCGTGCAGGCAGGGCAGCCCTTGTGAGCCCCTTAGCTCCTGGCCGGCATGCGTCGGCAACGGGAGGAGCGTCAGCCCCTGGGCCACCGCAGGGCGCTCGCAGGCGTTGCCGCCGGGAGGAGAGACGGAGGAGCGGCCAGTGCAGAGACGTGTTGAATGTACCACGTCCCGGAGGTGACAAGGGGCTGCCCCGGCTCCGGTGCACGCCACAGCACGGTGTGCTGCTGTCGCGATCATGTGGGTACAGGTGAGCTTTTGGTCCAACACCTCCTCGCCTAGGTGCTCGGTGAGGACTAAGCCGTGTGGAAGTAAAACCCTTGGTGAATATTGTACGGTGAAATGGTTTTGTTCCTCCAGCCTTCTCTACCTGTGCGCTTGTGAGAGGGATCTGATACCAGAGCTGTGCTGTTGCATGAAACAGAACTGCTTAATACCATTCATAAATGCAAGAATTAGATACTTTTCTTTCGTCTTTTTTTTTTTAATGCCCGTTTTGTTCTGCCATTAGCAGTTTCGGACATATGGCCTGATGGGGTGTAAAGGTGTTATAGACACCCTACCCGATTTGATTTAGGTGTCAGTTTCATCTGTATTAAATTAGATGATCAAATATGCATTTTATAATCAGTCCACTAATTAAATTCTTCTATTGTTGGATTGTATATTGCTTTGGGTTTTAAAGAGGAAGTGGAGAAGCACCCCAATTTCTGTTACAGCTTCAGGACATCCCTCCATCTGGATCTTTACTGTGCTGTTCCCAGTTCAATCTAAAGTGGTACTCATGCTGGAAAAAAAAAAAGTTACTTAAATAAAGTATAACTTGCTGTACTAAAATGTGTTTTTAATCACCCATATTCTTACTGAAGACAATGGAAGATTTCTGATGTGGAAACGGTGAAATAAGCATAAATTACCCATGGGTTGTTCTTGTATTCTTGAAAAGGTATAGCAGGTTTTTATAATTTAAAGCTTTCATAGGTAACACATCCAGTTTAGATGTTGAAGGAAATTTTAGCTTGATTTGAGCTTTGAACTTTTTCCCTTTTAATGCCTCTCATCAATCAACAGTTTTCCCTTAATCTCAGGCATGAAATTAAGGTCTAAAAGCTTTGTGTGAAAACAAGGCGATAGACTTTCTTACAAAAGCTTAGGGATGGAAGTCGTGGTGTGCTACCTTTTATTCAAAAAATGAGAAATCCTTTCTGCCCAATGGAATTCGGAGGGTTCCAGGGTTCCTGATCCATAACTCGTTCAGAGGCCCTGGTATTGGTAAGGGAGTTAATTTGCCTGAATTTTTGCCTGTCTAAACTGACAAACTTCAAAGTATAATTTGGCTACTGTTACTTAGTGTTCTTATGTTGAAGGTAGGCATTTTCTGATTGCTTTTGCTGGGGCTGTTCTGCAGTCTACTAGTGTACTGTGTTCATGAATCATCCTCTGATATGTTTTATATGGAGATCAGGCCTGTAATGAATCCTAGCAGCTAGCTGAACAGTAGAACAGCCCTAATTTGTAAGACAGACTTTGAAAAAAAGCTTTCTGTTTTTCACTGTGTAGGCCATAGTCTTTAGTCTTGCCGAAATTCTGGGGAGTTACCACTTGGGAACTCTTGTATGCTCACACTTGTTTCTAACTGCAAATAAAGATAGCAATCTGATTTATATGGTGGAATGAATTTAAAAGTACAAGATCTTTTTGTTTTCATGATGCTAGTAAATTTTTAACCTAGGCTTTTAATTTTAACTTTCTTCTGTTAGTTTTTTTTAAAGCATACTCTTCTACAAAAGATAGCAGAAACAAATTTTTATTGTATTATGCTGTAAGAGGCATGAACGTATCTTTGGGTAGTGTTATGGATGAAGCCTGAAAGTGTCATTTGGCACCTACACTGCAGATAATATAATACTGCTTTTTTTGAAGCTTGGATTTTACATAAGTTTTTATCATTACTTGCAAGTTGAGAGTAGGGCCTTAATAAAGTAGTTTGTCTACCTTCTTGAGTTTATCGCTTCGATTGCCAAAACATGCTATTTGCAGTGGAAGTTTTGCTTAACAAAGATGGATGAAATGTATGTGAAAGTTTTCATGAAAACCTGATACCCAGTGCTGTTACTTTACAGCAGTTAATTACTGCCTTTGTGAGAAGAATGTTAGTGAAGGTCATGACTATTGTGATTTTAAAAACTGTACGTATGTCCCAGATATTTTAGGACCTAAACCTTTTTGTATCTTGAGCTAAAAGAGTTCAGAGATGAGTCAGGTGTATTGTTTGAGGAGATTGTCTGAATTACAGACTCAGAAGCTGACAACACTCTGTGTTATGCTTTTTTTATTTGTGCCAATTTTATTGGACAGGGAAAAAGTTACCAGTGAGCATTATAGCCCTCTTGCTTATCTCCCCAAAAATCTATTACTTTCTCTTGCACATCATGGCCTTGCTCCTTTATCCCTTGAACTTTGCATCTTGTGGAACCAAAAGTCCTCGTTGTTCTTCTGGTGAAGTTCCACTTTCTGGTGAAATTTTTGTTTCAAAAATAGTGTTTTCCATGGAAGAGGAGTTATGGTATCACAAGAGAAGTATCTTTTTCAGCATAATCTTGCTGTGGGGAGCCTGACACCATTTGTCTTTTTTAAA
Source organism: Atrichornis clamosus (assembly GCA_013400975.1). NCBI lineage: Eukaryota > Metazoa > Chordata > Aves > Passeriformes > Menuridae > Atrichornis > Atrichornis clamosus. The sequence continues at coordinate 52,064 of WBMZ01011709.1, read as the reverse complement.
TTTGTAAAGCAAATATATACTATTAAATGATATTAACAATGTAAAATTGTTAATTGGTTATAGTGAGATGTGGGTTTGAGGTTTTTTAGAGCACCTCACAAGTTTTAACTGCTGTAATGCCTCTTGTTAGCATCCTTTGTAAGACGATGTCTCAGCATATGATTTCCAACTAAAAATTCTTTGGCTGAAGGTGGTATTCTGTGCTAAACTGTCTGGTTGAAGAAGTTCTGCAGGATGTTAGCAAATATTACACAGTGATTTATAGAGTTTTATGTAATTGAAAAAATAGTCTTTCTGCAATTTTCTTACTTCAGAAAGGCAGCAGATACAAAAGAGACTTTCAATAGGTATCTAACGCTACAAACTCGTAACAGTGTGTCGCTAGCCGGCCGGGACACCAACGACAGGGACGGCCTTATGTAGATGCAAACCGACCTCTTTATTATATTTACAAAGGTGCTTATATACCTTAGCACGCTGGACTAACATAAGGTCATTGGTTCACTGACCAGCCACCCTCCAGAAGGGATTGGCTGGACCCAGTAACTGTTACCTCATGTTTTCTTCTTTTGTCTCATAACAAGACCATAGTTTACAATACTTTTGAGATTGTTTTCCTGCAGCGTCCTTGAGAAAGCCTTGCTTTCTCACAGACACTTGTCAGGAAACTGAAATCTCTTTGCACCCAGGCCTGTAACATCCACAACAGTGACTAGAGTGTACTTAATTCTCTGTTCACATTTTGTATGTAGTATTAATATCTGAGCTCTTGGGAACCAGCTAATTTTAAGTCTTGTGAAGTTGTATAGTTTCAGGTTCTCATTTATGCTGCCCTCTTGCTTTACCCTCATGCAAGAGAGACTTGTTAAAAGGAGGACAAAACTCACACTCAGAGTGAGGAGTTACACAAGTAATGTTCAACACAAGAGGTTAATCCATTATTTAATCAGATTGAGATATGAGAAATATGCTATTGATAACTTCTATGACATGGTGTGTCATAATGCACACACTCCTCACTTTCACAACTGCCTTATCTCACTGTTTCCAGTAGTCAGTCATATGAAGCAAGAATGATTATGTAGAATGGTAACCATGCAGTGAGAAAATGCAATAGACAAGGAACTAGATTGCTGTGGAGACCCAATTTCTACTCTTGGTTATGTCCCTGGTTGTCTATATGATTTTCAGTATATTTGTTTAACTGTCATTTCCCCAGCCTTTTATTACTTAAACAGACATGATCTTTCATTAGTTGGTAGTGGAGCTTCATGCTAGTGGTGCCATCCAAAAACTGTTGTAATAGTTCTCTGCCATGGAAAATATGGACTAAGACTTGAATGAAAACTTTTTTTCCCTTATTTAGTAGTTTTTTAAGTGCTTTTTATGGTAGTAGATTTAAAGGGTGTTTTCCAAACATATTGAAACCCATCTTACCTGAAAGGTATTCCTGGCTCTGGAAGATCAGTTTGTATCAGAGTTGTTATTCTCTCGTCCCATTCTGTTATCAACCCATTTTAGAAATGTGTGTATTCATTAAAGTGAACTTGGAGATCTGACTGGTTTCCATCAGAGTTTTTAAGATTACTATAGCACTTCTCTGAGACAAACAGGAACTACTTGGAAACAAAGCAAAAATTTCTCTCTCCAAAAGGACAACAGTATTGTATTTTTTTTCTTTGATACCAGTTATTAGTGAAAATATTCCTTATAGGAAATAAGTGTTTTAACTACAGTTGGTCATTGACGTCTCCTCATTCCACTGATGTTAAATGTCATCTACAATAATGTATTCACATAGTCATAGTTTTTGTACTTTACACACGGATAACTGGAGAATGAGACATGGGCAAGGATACTCTGATTCTGTATTCTCTCCTCCTGGTATGGATTGTTGCTGAAGATGCTGAATTAGTTTACCTGTTAGTAAAATATGGAAATTCTACTATTACCTGCTTGAGTTGAAAGGGTTGATGAACTGTTACATGGACAGAGTAGGAAGGCGGCTGAAGCATTTTTAATGAGTTCTTTTTTTTAAGAGTGTGTCCACTAGAGAGCAGCAAAAACCTGTATTCCTAGAAGCTTTGCTATTCAGCTGATTAGGCATTGTTTTCCTCTCTTATGGGAGGGGGAGAGTAGCTTCAGAAGGAAGTAGTGATTTATTTATGCTGAGGAAATCATTCCATTGTGTGTGACTGAGTACTGTGTCTTGGCAGGAGGCTTGAAGATAGTGGCATCAAACCAGAACAAAAGTGTAAATTGTATCAAATTGCACTACTTGGAAATTTTGTAGCAAAAGAGAGCTGGGAACAAAGTGAATGAGGAAGATAAGGCACAAAATGCTTTATTTAGTCATGGTTGGAACAGTGTGTCTCTCTACAGCTTTACAAGCTGAGGAAGATGAATAAGGTCAACCTAAATGCAGTTTTTCACTTTGAGCGACTTGGCTTCTGTACAGTAACTCAATGTAATTATATCTCACTGAATATCTGTCTCTTGCTGTAAGCATTCAGATGTATGTGCAGTTGTGATGAGCCAAAATTACCATTTAAATAGAAAAAAAAGTAGCGGATGAAGCAAGTGATATAAAGGCGTGCTTGTTTAAAAAAGTTGAAATAAATAATATGTGTATAAATATGTTAGGAAATTTTTAATGGTTTTAATGAGTTAAAAAATAATTTGTTCAGGTGTAAATTACCAAAGGCACAGCAAGAGAAAAATAAATGTTAAGTGTCCTTGTAATTAAACTCTGAATAATAAGACTTTCCTTACTTCCCTGATGGGTTGGGGAGAGATGTGGGTGGGAATTGCATCTTCAAAAATGATGTGAAGATTTACCTTCCTGTATGCCAGTTCTCATTTCATCTACCTTCTAATCATTTTTTTCCAATAATCTTCATAGTAAACAAATAATTTTGGAGTCCTGTTTGTGGGGTTTTTTTCTTCCCTTTTTCTGACTGGTCTATCTGCTGGTGAGTCTTTGTGAAATGGGCTTATCTGTCTATAGTGGGTCCTAAGAACTTGATCAAATCTTTTCAGTAACTGTAGAGGATGATTGGCAATGATTTGGTTTGATTCAAAATCTTGGAGGAGGTGTTTTAAGGGAAGGTTTCTCACAATCCAAACTTTGAGATGACATACATACATCTTTGAGATCGGGTTGCCATTTATTGAAATCCATGATATCCTGTGAGAGAGAGGGGTGTAATATCCAAGGCAATTGAAGTGGTTATATGAAACACCAGAGTTCAGATTTGGGGTACATCTTGCTTTGCCACCTATTAATCCCCATCCTTTTGGTGTGAGTTTTTGTATGTACCCTTGAAAGATACTATTTTTTATGGCTCAGTACATTTTTTTTATGTTTCGGCCATAAATGTTTAAGATTTTCAATATGTCTAAATTTCTGTATTTTAATCTTTTTGCATGCATGTGCGCAATTTCTAGGCCAGCTTTTGCTCTTCACAGTTGAACAAGTAGACAGAATGTATTGATACTTTTATTGTTGCCGCTGCACTATTTTCTTTGTGGCTTTGGTCCTACAAATGCAGGAAGGAATGGAGAAAAAGAAATTAGTAGTCTTCCTTCTCCAAGAACCTCTGCAATGTAAAGAATGAAACCTGGTCATCTAAGAGGTGATTAGCCTCTCAGTCCTGCTTCTCTCCCCATGCCTCTCCTTTACTACTGCAATTGATAGCTTTAGTAAATCATGAACTTGTGTAATGTAAGACACCATTTTCCTGCAGCTTCATAAATAACAAGTCTAAACCACATTCTGCTTCTGTTAAAAGGGTGTGCTCTCAGGTTATGCAGGGTTTGGTTTTTAATGAGGATTAAGCCGATGCAGATTGGCAACCATCAAGTAATGTATGAAGTATTAATCTTGAGTAACCAGCAACATCCTATTGGACACTTACTAAAGCTATACCTGTGGTTATTTTGGAAAAAAAAAATAACATTATTTGTATTTGGTTTGAAAATAACAGAATTACATTCAGTAGAGTATAAATGTTGTTTAAAAGTCTAGATCTTTCGTAGGAGAAATGTAATAGAGCTTCTTTACCTGGAGGAATATCTAGGATTTTTGCCTTTCTCTTTCAATACATCATTGTGTAAGAAGAGATTACTTCAGCTTTAAGTTTGACTTTCTTCTGCTCATCTCCTAATTTTTTGTCCCACTAAAAAGCCTTGTAGGGTTGTTCTTTTTAGTGTTACAGTTTTGTGTTTATGTAACCACAAAGGTTATAGGCCTCCTAACATTTTGAATTTGTATTTGTTTAGTTATTCGGGTTGTTTCTCAGCTTGGAACATGAACCAATACTAACATTAGTGTTTTTTTCTCAATACAGAATTAGAGTGTTACTGCCATCTATGTACAAAAGACAACTTTACATGTGTGACAGATGGAGTTTGTTTTGCCTCAGTAACACGAACTGCAGACAAAATAATACACAATAGTATGTGTATAGCAGAAATTGATCTGATTCCCCGAGACAGGCCGTTTGTTTGTTCCTCCTCCACCAGAGATGGAGTCTATACTGTGCCTCACTGCTGTAACACACCTCTCTGCAATAAAATAGAACTTCCAATTCCAACACCAGGTGAGGGGGTTGGGTTTTTTCTTTTTTTGTTGTTTGATTTTTTTTTTCCTTTTTTCAAACAGAAAATTCTTCAAGAGTGGAAGCTGTAGGTAAATTTGAATGCTTAAAGTACACTGTAGATTCTGCAAATTCATTATATTTGAACAAGAATATTAATCTTTTGGATAGGGATGTTAGGGACAGTTTTCAAGACTTACCTGTTAAATGGAAAGTGTAAGTAAGCACATTGCATTTGTCCTTTGTAATACTTATTCTGGTTCTTGAAAAAGTTACTGTGAAAAAATTTTAACAAATACATTGAAATAATTTGCATATTGCTGTGGGATTTTATAAATTTAGTTGCATAAAAGGAAATAAATAGTTTTACCATTTTCTTTTATTTTCACTGTCAGGCCCTACTCCAGGAAAACCAGCTTCTAACCTAGGACCTGTGGAACTGGCTGCTGTCATTGCTGGACCTGTCTGCTTTGTCTGCATTTCACTCATGCTGATTCTGTATCTTTGTCATAATCGTACTGTAATTCATCATCGTGTGCCGAGTGAAGAAGACCCCTCATTGGATCGGCCCTTTATATCAGAAGGAACTACCTTAAAGGATTTAATTTATGATATGACAACTTCAGGCTCTGGATCAGGTAATGTCACATTTGTAGTAGTAATTACTCTGTGGTTAAGAGCCTTGTAAGTCATCAATTTTTTTTAGTATTGTCAAATCTACTTAAATTTATAATTAACTGGGGAAATTACTAGAAGAGCAACTTCATGTACATTCATTCAATATCAGTGAAGATTCAATGTACAGAAATAAAAGAAACACTGGGTTGTTGCTGCTGTTCCTTATACTATATAAAAAGTTTAAATAATTTAATACTGGAAATTATTCCTACTTCTTGCAAACGTATGTGTTGAAACATCCGTGTTCTTTGAGGATACTTTCTGCAAAGAAATACTGGTGTTTGATTCTCAACTGCTGAATCCTTTATTTTCAAGGAACTGGAAAAAATTAAAACAACAAAAACCAAAGCATCTAGGTTTTGTTTCTTTCCCAGTAAGTGGTAAAACTGTTAAGAGTCCATTGCTTTGTCAAATAAAATGATTGTAACTTGCTGAATGTATTTAGAATCTAGATTTAAAAAAGTCATCTCTAAAGAGTGTGAGATTGCACTAGGTGTATAGGCAGTTATGTTTCAGCTGAGAGAGCTTTTTTGTGTCCAAATAAGCTTTGATTGTGATAGTAAAAGTTGTTCTTTGTTTAGAACTGTAGTTTTAGGAATTTGTCTTTACCTCAATTTTCTCATTTACTAACAGCAGTAAGCAAGTCAAAAAATTAAAGTGATTAATAGAACTTCCAATATATTGAGCTAAAGCTTGATAAATGCAAATGCTGGACTTAGGCCTCCAGTTATGTTCTTTCTAGGAGGCATATGCAGAACTAAGACTTAGAGAATATGGAAGAGTCAGAGATTTACGTATCTTGGAATGCAGAAGGATTTGATATATGTAATAATATAGAAGTGTTAAACTCAGTACTTAATGTCTGCAGATACAGACTTTTCCTAAGGAAGGCTGAAAAGAAATTCTAATTAAAATTTAAACTTGGTTGTCAATTGGTCTTTTCATTTGTTATCTGGAATATTCCATTATTTTTCTCCTGGCCTCCTTACCTGTGGTGGTTCTGAACCTCTGTTTTTGTTGTAAAACTGTGGAAGTACTCCTTAAAAATAAGCTCTTGAAAAGCTTATTAAAGTTAGAAGAAACTTGTGATTCTTCCTCTGGAGCAAATGGCTAGAAACTACCTACTCTTCCCTTGCTATTTGCAAATTACTCTATAAGTATAAGCAGCGTGCTAGGGAATTGCTTAGCTTTCACAGCTGAATTCAGGGCACTCAGCTGGTATAGCCTCCCAGAACATCTGACCTACTATGGTATTTGAGCGTTGGCTACTGGTGAATGCATTAGAGGAAGAAAACCACAAATGTGGTTGAATTTGACTTACCCCTAAGGAAGACTCTTCACTACTTCGCTTTTATGCTTGAAAGACAGTCATATTCCTGTAAAGCGAGACTGAATGTTCCCTCAAAAAGTATCTTTTAACTTCAGCTGCTGTGAGTTCCATGTTGTTGAGCTGTTTGTAAGACAAGTATTAGCCTCATTTAGTGTTCTATACTTCTCTTTGATTATGACAGCAAAATAGGAGATGCTTCAGGTACTTACTTCCTGTACTGTTGGTGGTGTGTGTATTTGCAATGACTTGTCACTTTGTCTCAAAAGTAGTCAATCAATGACTATATAAATTCACAGTGCCCTAGAATTTTAATTGGTAATTTCTATGTTTCCTGCAGTATGCCTGCAGCATTTGAATCTCATTGAAACGTGTATTTTAATCCAGACTCTGGGTACAGCATATTTAAAGTTGAGAAGACTGTACATCTGTGGAATAAACTGGGGGTAGAGAAAAGGGTCTCTGAAGTGAGAAAAGTCAGAGCTGCTAGTTAGAGTATGCTTAACCCTATCAAACTAAACAGTGTGAAAGCAATGGTGTTGGGACAAGAGGTTGCAAAACACAATGGAAATATACAGAACAGGCAAAATAATGCAGACCCAAGAGGCACACCTAAGCAAGTGTTTAGTTTGGTGACCCAAAGGCCATGTTTAGTTTGGTGACCCAAAGGCCGTGTTCTCAGAAGAGCTCTTAAATTACTAAGAGCGCAAAAGAGCTCACAGTAAAAAAAGGATTCTACCAATTTTGTTAATTTGGTATTCTCTGATGAGAAGTGTATAAAACAGAGACATAATTGAAACTCTAAAAATGAGCTTTCTATTCAGATGAAAAGGGAGTAGGATGCATTTATAGCAATGATAATAAGCTGCTTTAATTATTCAGTCTTGACTTACATTAGTGTTGCCCTGTTGTTCCATGACGAACAAGGCCTGAAACAAGTAGATGCTTTGTGAAAGGAATTAATGAAATATCTGAAATAGATCCTTCTGGTGAAGGTACAGCTTCTAATAGAAGGATTTCAGAGTCTCTTGGAGCTGAGAATGACTTTCAGATCATGATGCAAATCTATAAATATCAACTATATATCGTATAGACAGATGGGGTTGCCCATCTGTTACTGTCTTAATTCACAAATGACAAAGCAACTTAATTGCAAGGGAGTGGAAAGAATTGCCTAAAAGGGGGGAGAAGCTTTGGACTATTGGTAGGCGACTTCATCAGGAACTTATCCTACTTAGAAATCCAGAGGATCACAGAAATCACTGCAAAGTTGAGCCAATTTAAGTGAATGTAAAGCTCCTTAAAAACTATTTTGCAATTCATACAAGCTTGAAGGGAATGAGATTTTTTCACAGTTCATGGAATGTTTTTTTATTATTCATCAGAGTAAGTCTTCAGGGCAGAGACTGATGAACAAGAACAACATTCTAGCAGCTGCTTTTGTTGGCTACCTTTAGTGCTTTAGAACCTCATTCCTGAATTATCCAAGTTAGCTACAAACTTATGCATTGGACAGTCATTATTTAAACCAGAGTATGGTTAAGATACGGAAAAGAAAACAAACTTTTTCATTTATTAAACTTTCAGAAAGCTTAAGGATACTTTATGATATATAAAAATGATGGTGAAGGTTTCAGGAGTAAATTGGATGATCATGGCTGAATACTAGGTGTCAAACATTGAGCTGCTGTTAATTTAATATGGGCTTGAATTTTCACATTCTCCTGATTAGCAAACTGTCTATCATCTTTCTTCATGCACAGCTAAAAGAAGCTGTACTCCAAGAGCTTGAAGTACAGTTGTACCCAATGTGTATGTCAAAGGCTGAGGCTGTAGCTGTCTTGTATGACAGGCATTTCAGGCAATCTGGCTTACAGTACAGCAGTTGCTCAAGTTCCTGGTGAGGGCTGTGTTTCTCCTTTTGCAAAAGGAGGAAATTGCTCAGTTGCAACAGAAAGTCTGTAATGAATTGCTGTGAATGCAAATAAATATGGATTCCAATCTTCTGGTTTTGTTCAGCAGCAGTAATAAGAGAAAGGTCAATTTCAGACACACAGAAGCAAACTGAATCTTAAAAATATTGCAAAAATAAGTATAGGAGTAGGTGGATGGATCACAGAAGAGTTTTTTTCCTACAGTGACGTGTTCATGTGATGAAAGGGGGTTTGTAGTATGAAATTGAAATGCTTTCTGTCTAGAAGGTTTATAGCTTAGTAAATGTTTAGCAGTTAGCTGATATTCTTGGATATATTTTTTAAACAAGGAGGAATATCTATAAATGGTGCAGCAAGCTGAGAGCAGTGCATCTGAAAGTGAAAATGTACAAACAGTTTTCTGATACAACTGTAGGAAAAAACATACTAGGCCTACAACCCATTTCAGGTGCACAAAATCAGCTCATATTTGACATTTGCTGGTAGATTTTGCAGTAGTACGTTAAGTTCTAAGGAAGAACTTTCTCTGATCATTGAAGTCAAATTTTACATTTTCAGGGTTGCATTTGGTCCTGTGATTGTTCTAATCTGGCTTTTTCTGCATTTCAAAAGTCTGTCCATAAAGAATGGAAGTTAGGCTTCACAGAAGAGCCTTTATGGTTTGGACATGCAGCACTGTCCTAGGTTGTGGGGATGTAGTAAAACAATGTATTCTCCCCCATCTGCATCAGCCCTGATGAGCCGTTAATGACAGGTCGTTTGCAACAACTGCCTGGTGCATGTTTGGCCCCTTGGACTGCAAGCTGGGGTTAGATAAGGGGAATCCTGTGGTGAGGTAGGGCCTCTTTTGGCTTCACAAAAGACACAGCTGGGAGAGCTTCCCCCTGAAAGCACCAACAATAATCACACCCATCCTGAGGGGGCCATCTCTGTTAATGGGCCATCATGGACAATGGGCAGCTATAAGCACCCAAGCACCCAGAACCTCCCAAACTATCTTATCTCATCATTCCATTGTGAAATGCTCCGCCCTGGGGGAGGTACATGGACATTCCTGCGGGAATATAATGAAGCCTGCCTGGACCCTGGCATACACTCTCCAGCACCAATTCCAGGAGCTGCAGAGGACCACCACTTCCACTGGACTGCAACCACCACTTCCACTGGACTGCAACCACTGCTCAACCAGACTGCAGCCTCCCTGACTCCCCTGCCTCACCAGCGCCCCTATCTGAGTGTGACCATAGCTACACCACAGGGGAAACCAGGTGACAGGCAGCAAGTCTGTTACTGGTGTTTGTTGTTGTTATTGTTGCTGTTTGTTCTGTTGGGTTATATTTATCTATCTATCTATATATATTTCTTAGTAAAGAACTATTATTCCTTTCCCCATATTTGATCTCAAAAGCCTGATAATTTTCAAAACTACAGTAATTCAGGGGAGAGGGAGATTCCTTCCACTCCAGAAGGGTTCCTGCTTTTCCTTGGCAGATATCTGCCTTTCAAACTAAGACAAGCACAATTTGTCTTAGAATAGCTATTACAGCAAAAGTTTTAACTTTCTCAGTAGAAATTATTGCAGCATCTGACAGTGATTAAATTGCTGGTATTGTGTACATTTTTTTTTCCTTCCTTTCTCTATGTAGGTGGTATGTTGTCAGCACAGATCATGCAGAAAATTTCTGTAGGTCTAGAAGTTTTGGGGAGCTCTGCTGAATGCTGCAGTATTTTAATTTGCAATTCTCAGACTGAGATACAAACATGGCAATGCTGCTGACCAGATCAGATGTCCTTCTAGTGTTGTTGTTAGCAAAGAATGTCCAGGGATGGACAAGAATTAGTTATTTGAGCTATTAGCTGGGATTTATTTTCTGTAACATAAGGAAATACAGGTGTTCCATCAGCTATTGGAACAATGATTATGGAGTAATAGATTACTTTGTAAAGTGTTTGGTTTAAGTGAAATAATCCTATAGTAAAGAGCTTATTGTAAGCAGATAACCTGGCTGATGCTTTCATCCTGCAGTGTAGTATCAGTGTTGAATCAAGTGACAAGCCTTGCAGTTACAACAGGGAAGATTTAAAATAAACAAAAACTGAGTTGGTTGAGGGATGCCAGTGCTTCTTGTTCTCTGAAATACTGAAGCATGTTAAGAGGTGCTCTGTTGGAATCACGTAGATGTTCCAAAGCTTTAAAACTTTCATGAATGTAAACATTTTTCTCAATTATAGTTACAGCAAGGTGCACAGGAATGACCTGTAAAATGGGAAGCTTGCATTACAAGGATCTTTTTCTATTTTACAGTGACTTGGGATTACTAAGAGGCTACTGGTATACTTGGGCACGTGTGTGAGTTTTCAGCAGTCAGTGTTGCTGATAAGTGTGGTTTAACCTTAACTTAGAAATGGACTATCTAGTGATAAGCCAAGTCAATTAATCAGTAGCAAAAGTGCTCTTTTCTTTTTCCAAAAATAAAGTAAAGAAAGGAAAAAAAAAAAAGCCTCAAACAAACAAGCAACCAAAAAAATCCCTGATTCTGGTCCTCACTGCCTCATGGTTGTTCTTGTTTTCATTTAAATAAAGCTTTATGGATCAGCAAATGGCAATATTCTTAACTGAAAGGAAGTGTGCATTGTGCTTTTAACAATTGTAGAGGTAATTTGTAGCATATTACTCTTAAGTACCTATTTTGCTGGCCTTTAAGGTGGTAGGCAGAATCTTACTTATGCTAGCTAGGAGTTCACAAAAAGCAATTAAAATCTCAGAGTGTATGTGCATTTTAAGAGAAATACCTTAATAGAATAGGATCTCATATTTAGTATTTGAGATAACAGCTAATTTTGTAGAGTGATACTTAAGGTTAATGTAAAATCTTCTTTTTAGGTTTACCTTTGCTTGTGCAAAGAACAATTGCAAGAACTATAGTACTTCAAGAAAGCATTGGTAAGGGTCGCTTTGGAGAAGTATGGCGAGGGAAGTGGAGAGGAGAAGAAGTTGCTGTGAAGATCTTCTCTTCAAGGGAGGAACGCTCATGGTTTCGAGAAGCAGAAATTTATCAAACAGTTATGCTACGCCATGAAAATATTCTTGGATTTATAGCTGCAGACAACAAAGGTTGGTGATACTATCAATTCATTTTGCTGATTCATCACGTGGTCAGAATAGACAGTACATGAAGGGGAAAATAAAGTTATGAGGATACATTTAGGAGTATAAAAAACAGTTTTCTTACTAGGGCATTTCAGGGTTTGGCAGGCTTTTCATAAGTTTAACGAAGGAAAAAAGTACATTGTCTTTTTTTCTGAAAAACATGCTTTGTTTAAAATTTTGTTTAAATTGCTTTGGTATCAAAAAGGAGATGCCTTACCCTGTGAGCCCACACATCTGCTGCTTGCTTATACCTGTGTCGTGGTTTAGCAAGACCTGGTTTTTTTTGGTAGCGGGGGGCTGCAGGGGTGGCTTCTGTGAGAAGCTGCTAGAAGCCCCACCATCATGTCCTGCAGGGCCAATGTCTGGCTGGCTGCAAAGATGGACATGCCGCTAGCCGAATAAAAAGTGGTACCGCCTGTGTGATAACATATTTAAGAAGGAATTCAAAACAATCCTGGTTGCGCAGTTTTAATTCCAGCCAGAGAGGTGGGGAGTGAGTGAGGAGATGTGAGCTGTAAAAAGCCAACATGGAGACACTAAGGTCACTTCAGAAGAAAGTGGGAGGAGGTGCAGGAAATGGAGCCGAGATTCCTCTGCAGCTGGTAGTGAGACCATGATGAAATGGGATGTCCCCCCTTGTAGCCCATGGAGGACCACAGGAGTGCAGAGACCCACCTGCAGATGCTAGAGCAGGGGGATGCTTGAAAAGGACTGCAGCCTGTGGAGTTGCAGGCATGCAGTGACCCTCTTGCAAATGCCAGAGCAGGGGGATGCTTAAAAGAACTGCAGCCTGTGGAGGAGTGCCCCACACCACAGCAGGTTCAGGGTCGCTGTTGCCCGTAGGATGGACTGATATTGCAGCAGCCAGCAGAAGACTGCTTGTGAAATGGACTTTATGTTCTAAAGGGGAGTAGTTCCTGATGAACTGCCTTCCAGAGAGGACCCCACCATCCAGCAGGGGAAGACTCCAATCCTTGAAAATATGATGAATTGACCTAAAAACCTCCCCCCCTTAATTTTCTACTCCCTGTGTCATTTGGGTAGGAGCTAAAGCGGGGAGGGGGAAGTGGCGTGGGGTGAGGGGGGGAGAAGGTGTTTTTCCAAAAGCTCGTATTATTTCTCCTTTTATTTTCCTTATCTTTTTCTGTCAGTTTTAGTATAATAAATTTACTCTTATATCTCTTAAGATAAAGCCTCTCTCTCGAATCATTTGAATCATAGAGCTCAGGGACACTTCCAATTTTTTTTTTCTCCTCTGTTCAGCTGTGAGGAGTCAGAGAGCCTGGGTAGTTCCTGGCCTCTGGCCAGGCTCAAACCAAAACAACCTGCAATTACCTAATAGCCTAATAATATAGATGTGTGGAACTGAAAAAGATCATGTCTAATCCTGTTGTCCTGATATAAAGTAGAAGGTAGAGGATTTATTCTTAAGGCTAAGTTATGAGATGTTACTCTTTTACAAGTCCAGTTAGAAAATAAATTGGAAAAATGCAATTAATGATTTGTTCCTAGTAGTAAAAAAACTGTACCTGCTTCCTGAAGCTCTCCTGAAAGCCTTTAGATATCCACTAAGAGGAACCATTTTTTCAATTTGATTTGTTGTGATTTGTTTGATTACAGTTTCTTGGATTTTCCTTCAGTCCAATTTAAGATTCAAGAATTTGACAACTGAAACAAGTCTGAAACAATGAATTTCTTTCATTAAGGGGAGCTAAGATGTTATGCTGTTACATTCAGTTATTTTCATTTGAAATTGCATGTTTCACCACAAATGGCCTTTGACTTTTTTGTGAAGAAAGCATTAACAGAAAATTCTGTCACCCTAGGAAGGAGTCAAAATTCACAGATACGCTTAGTTTTTAAAGAGCTCTCAATTTTGTGGGAAATTCCTAAATGGTTTTAGTGTATTTGAAATATATGTGTAAATAGAGTTCTTTTTAATTACCACTAGATTAATTTCAAGTTTTGGTATCTATATAAATCTGTAGAATTGGAACAGAATCCAAGGGATTGTGCAGAACACTTCCCTTCTCCAGGAGAGGGTTATCTACAGGTAACTTGCGCCTAACAGATGTTTTTGCAACCTGTTACCCTTCAAGAGTTTGAAGACTGACACCATACCAGACAACTTTTTCCTGCTGTCTTATTTTCATGCCTAAAATTGTATTTGATATTACTAGCACCTGCAAGAGCTTGAGTTTGCTCTGGTGAACCTAGTGGAGTATCTGGAGCCTGGGTTTAAAATTAGATCAGCTGCATTCAAGGCATAAATGAAGAGCCATGTCTGCAGAAGTTTCAGCTTCTACTTCTCACTTAAAAGCATAAAAGATATATTGCAATACCTTAGTTATAACTTAACAAAATCCATCTGTGTTTAAGCATACTGGTCTTTCATTTTGCCCTGCTCCAGGTAGTTTGTCCCAAAAATACACTTGACTCCTATGCAGAGGAGGTATGAGGAAGATTTCCTAAATGGATGGGTTTTCAAAATAATGCCTTGATAGCTAGTTTGGGTTGCCGATGCAGGTGACCATTTGACTTGGTCATGTTTAGTTTCCTTGTAACTTAGTATAATGTCATATGAAATTGCTTCTGGATTCTACTGTTAGTATGCTTTACATACAAAGAAGAAATTCTTAACTGATAGGTCATGCCATTATTTGAGGCTTTAGGTTTTCAGGACCAGGCTGTTCTACTTTCTTGAGAACTAGTTGGTGTCCAGTTTACGAAAAACAGATAAAAATGTTTTTGAAAATACTGCTATTCTTGACTGTAGTTTGTAACGGTATTGCTGTCTGAGCAGATGTAGAAAGCTATGTTGTTATTTTTAACCCATCAGTGCAGAATTAATTCTCAGTATAACCTTCTAAATTCAATCAGTGAGGAAATACGTACACACCATTCGCTCTCTGGGTTAAGAATTCAGTCCTGAATATTGAAGGAGGTTGATACTTCAACTCTTACTTAGAATACTTCAGGCCACCTGTATCCCATTAAATGTTCATAGAGGAACCATTATGGGGGTAGTTCTTCCAGATTAGCAGGTACACTGTTGTAGTACTCTGAAAGGAGCAAGTGTATCACAGCGTGGCTTTAGAGAACAATGGCTTAAGAACATCTATGAACAGTCTTTCATTATAGATGCTGGTGCTAATTGATAAATGCTTATGAGGTGCAAGATTCATTCACAGCAATATCTGTGGAGGGTTTTTATCCATTTCTCCATAGGGCAGACTGAATGCATGCAGGACTTAACTACAGCCTAGCTGGAATGCAGTCATTAGACTGCAAGAATCTGTGTGTCTGAGATGTTGCAAAGATGACTGCAGAGATGCATCAGTACAAGTATTTTTAAAATTGGCAAAGGGCTAGTACAACAGAGCTGTAGAACCAAGTCATGCTGCATTTCTTGCTACTGCTAAAGGCATTAATTACGTTTTCTTCTTACTGAAACTACATATTTTTCACAACTGCTGAGAAACATCTAGCTGGCTATTGTAGTTTAAAATTGTTGGAAGGGGTTCCTTTGTGTAGGAGGGTGTGTGTATAGATTAGAGCTCGTGAACTGCTGTCTTCACTCCTTTTTCTTCTATATTGTTTAGACAGTCCACATGCCTTAATGGCGTGTTCTTCTTCCTACTCTACTTCCCCAGAGCTGTATCATGTATGTTCAGAAGGCTACAGGAGCTGGTCCAGTCTGTCTGCTTCCCATCCTGTAAGCTCCTGGAAAATAGGTGCTGCTGTTAAGTCAGTTTGAGGGCTGAGAAGCAATGAGTGATCTTAACTGCAGTTGTGTTCTGCCTGACAAGCATGTCTGTGTTCTGGGTAGCTCTTTGCGTAGCCACAAAGTATGTGCTAACTTCCGAGTACCGCTAGGTCAGGGAAATTACTTTCAGGGCCTTGTGTTTTGAACCACCTAAACGCATAGTTTGGTTTGTGCGTGGGTTTTTTGATTTGTTCTTTCTAACCCATGTACTTGAAGGTAAAGTCTATCAGGGGCTACTTATCTGTACTATTCTATTGGCAAAAGAGTAGTGACAGCAATCTCAGTTTACAGTACTAAAGGTTTCTCTGGATTAGCTGTCTGTAACCATAACTGTCTATAGTCACTTTACAAGTAAGGTGAAGTCTTGTACTGCACACTTTCAGATAACTTAATGCACTAAAATATCTTGACCTCTCCATTACTTCCCCTTAACTGAAAGCTGCACTTCCCTATGTGAAAGCTTGGTTCAGTCAGAATACCTTTCATGGTAAGTAGATACCCAAGAATCATGTTAAACTACATGCTGCGAAGAAATGAGCAGAATTCCTTCCTCTTGAGAAATAGTATTTCAGCCATTTATTCTTTTTGAAGCTCTGGCTTTAGCCTGAGAAGAAGGAATCTGCACAGCTCAAGTGCTTTTCATCATTTAATCAGATGACTATGTCAGTGTGATAGATTTCTGGTTATAAATCCTATCTTTCTGGTTATAGATCCCATCTGAATTTGATCTTTTGGCTGCCTTTTCTTGTTGGTTTTTTTTTAATGTTATATTATCTGCATGCCCAAAAATGTTTCAAAGCCAAACCTGCTTTGATACACTTTACTATGTAACACCACAGAAAACATTTTTGTTTTGCTAGTGCTAATGTGAAAAAACCATTTTTCACTGAAGTGATTTCAGTCAATTACACTTTACTGAAACTTGATTATATATTTGATAGGAATTTACAACAATTGCTATTTCTTCAAGAGTCAGCTCGACTAAGATGGATCTTGCTTGGATGTCAGTAATGTTTTTCTCAAACTGTAATCAGTCTCCTGATAACAAATCTGAAAGCTTCTTTACTCAAAACTTCAAAATCTTTTTTAGAATTACAAAAGGAAGACCTTTTACTTCTGAGTGACTTTGATGGTCTAAAATACTTTCAGGTCTCTTGAAATAGATGAAATAATAATTAGTCTCTTAAATATATTTCCAATAACACATGTAAATTTTTGTAATGTTTTTGAACATTCTGAAATTGCTTGAGGTTCTTGATCATTGTGTGTATATAAACTAAATTAGATTACCTTACCTGTGCTTCTGAGTATAATTACTTTTTCTTACCTGATAATGCAAATCCTGGGATTTAAATCTTCATATCAGATGCTGTTTACTGTGCAGCCAAAAATTCTCAGGGTCAGGTTAATTATTACTTGGTAATAATTAACTACTGTCAACAGAATAAGAAGACTTAAGTTTATTGTAACATATTCTGCCTAGAGTGCTACGCAAATGTGTAGCTTGTCATGTATAGCAAGGCAAGGAAAATACAGTAGGTCCCTTGTGATAGGCTGGACACTGTACCTATTGCTGCATTTCAGCTTGTCTGTAATTAATATTATCCATGTAAGTTTGGGTGTAGTCACTATCCTGTCTTAAAATCTGGTTGGAGGGCCACAAATACGACATAAAATAGAACAGAATCATGGTTCCTTTCAGACTAGATGGTAAGCCCAACTTATATTTTCTTCTTTACAAAGAAGGTAAAAACTGAATATTAAAACTTTGAGCAGCGTATTCTCCTCTTAGGATAGCACATAGAGTTAAGAGTGGGGAACTTTATGCAAAGGCACTGTAGTCTTGAATCAAAACAGTGATAATTTTTCAGAAATTGACATCTTTTAAAGAACTGTTTAAACACAGTAAGTCTGGTAGACTACTTAAAATTAATTTCCCTACTTACTGTTGTCTAGTTTAGACACTGCTGAGGTATCCCACTCCTAAGAAACAGGAGAAGAAATCAAATACAGGACCAAACAATGAGTGTGTATACTGTTAATGCCAAGGAGAGGATTATTTCAGGCAATGTAGGGTCATAGCTGATGAAGCAGTAGAATAAAACTGAGTGAAGAGAATATTCTGAAGTGATAAAGTTAGTTTACTTGGAACTTTTGCAGCTCTTTGGAGCTCTCTAACTATATGTATTTGAGAGCATCTTTTCTGTGCCTGTGAATTCATACCTGCTTCTAATGGTTCTGTAAGACTGGTTTAGTGAAGCTAGTACTGTTGGATTGACTTTTCAGAGACCGTAATTCGCTTTGGTAAAAGTCACATTTAATATTATGCTGAGTTCTATGAGTTTGTGCTTGGATATTGCAAAGTAGCAAGAGAAGCAGCAGTTCTAACTAGAAAATAATTGAAGATATTTTTAAAAAAAATTTTAAATTTCCTTATTGTTTTTTTGAAAACCAAACTTACACAAGAAAACCCCAAAACTTCTGTGGACGTAAAAGACTTCCTGCTGCAGTCGTACCTTTTTAACAGTCTTTTATAGGTTGGACAATGTGACTGCTTTCTTTGCCTGTTTAAACAAATTAGTTGAGACTATTCTGTGAATATAGCAAGCCAGGATTCTCCTTCCTTTATGGGAATTGTTTGAATGTACATTAGTCCTTTTTTTCCCTACTCTGAAGTATCTGGAGGCCTTTTAAATTTTTTTTTTTTAAGATTATTTTTTAATGGCATCACTGGCTTCCTTAGAAACATCCAAATAAAAGGGATGCTTGCAAGATTTCCCACCTACACCAAAATGTTTAGTTAAAGATAAGTCCAAGTACTTCCATAAAGGTAGCTTGTGTCAATCTGTAGGTCAGGTGTTTTGTGCTTCTGGCTTTTCTGGGCAAGTGTGTTCTTTGGAAACCAAACATTTTTCAGTATGTTTATGATAGGAAGTAACTTCTGAACTTTTTTCTCTTTTTCATGTTCTTCATATTTAGTTCTTGAGTCATCCATAGGGACTATCACATAATGAGACATCTTTATGACTTGTGCTGAGTATTCTTACTTGTTCTGAGAGAATAGGGGCTATATAATTCAGGATAGAAGTCCGGCTGAAATATCTTATGGGATAACTAGTCTTCTAAAGAGATGAGAAGTGTTTTTATAACTAGCTACTTTTATAGAAGAGTTTTTCAAGTCTGGTGCAGGAGAGTTGCTTCTATAATAAAATAAAATTGGAAAACTATTTCGTGGCAGGATTGTTCTTTTCTGGGTCTATTTCTACTTCTTAGGTAAAAATTACTTTTGCTCCCCTGTTGATTTGAATTCCATTGATAGTCTTCTCTGTGTGGCTTAAGCTTAAAGATATTTTATGTCCACTACTTTAAAAATGTGAACAATTAAGTTCTTATCTGTCATTTGTATGCCTGAGGATATCTACTAATGTATTATGGCCTGTCTTGTTTGTAATGCTTCAGTGAAAAGTCATACAGCAAATTGATTTTCTTTACCTTTATGCCTCCTGGAAACCTCAATTTTGGCCAATTTAGAGGTTATCAGAGGTGGGATTTAACTTGTTCTTGAAGTGTGTCTGTTTGCTGCTTGTAAGCTACTACTCAAGGAGGAAGAATCCACCAGCTGCTAGTAATTGTGGAAATTGTCTCCCTGACTGAGGGCAGATAGGTTATTGGAAGACTGAAAGAGTTAAGGAGCAAAGCTTGAAACACTTCTTTTTGTTTAATGGTTAGCCTGATCAATATTGTTCTAGACCAATAGTGACAGGATTAGTTGTGTTTTATGCATTCAACACTGTTCCCTATCCCCCCTCTCCAGAAAGAACGTTAGGAAAAGGCAAGGCCTGGCGAGACCCTGAATATTCTCCTGAGAATTATAGTGGCATCAGTTTTCTGTGGTTTGTCTTTTAGTTTAAATAAAAGAATACCCATTAAGCTGTTCAGAAGTCTCCCATGGTATTCACAGCCCTTACCGAGGCATTTAAATGTTACAGGGATAGAAGTAAAGATTTAAGAGTCTAATTTGCTGAGGTTACTTGCAAAACATAATTTGTACTTCATAAGCATTGTATAAAAGTGGGATATATCAGTTTTTTGTCTTTTGTGTGTGTGTGTATGTGTGGTATTAATGCCAGTTTTATTTTGCAGACAATGGTACATGGACTCAGCTGTGGTTGGTGTCAGACTATCATGAGCATGGATCACTCTTTGATTACCTGAACAGGTATACAGTAACAGTGGAAGGAATGATAAAATTAGCTTTGTCCACTGCCAGTGGTCTTGCTCATCTACACATGGAAATTGTTGGCACACAAGGTAATCTTAAAATTACTCTTCTTGTCATGTGGATATTACTGCTTGGTTTTTTTTATTGGTTTTTTTAATGACACATTAGTAGCTCATTCTACTATGTGGTAATTTCTGAATTACTAGAACTTCTTCATTTGAAGACTTCTTGCCTTCCTTTCTCTCATATTGTGATGTAACTATACTTAGTACAAAACACCTATTAAAAGGCACCAAGTAATGGCGTACAGAGCACCTTCTTAACTTTGAGTCGAAACAAGGTTTGAGTAGTATTGTGTGTGCAATAAATACTTGCAGGAAGAGGGAAAGGAGCAGTAGAGTGGTGCAATACAGTAAAAATGAAAGACACTTTCGTGAACAACCAGAACAACCACTGAATGATTTCAGGAGGTACCCTGATGCACGTAAAGTGTCAGAAGTGGAAGGAATTCTATAACTTTAAATAAAATTTTGCACCAAGCTTAGAATAAAAGCAGGTTAATTTTTTTTTTTCTGATAAGTTACTTCTTTTTTTTCCCTTACAGGCAAACCAGCGATTGCCCACAGAGATTTAAAATCAAAAAACATATTGGTGAAAAAGAATGGAACATGCTGCATTGCAGACCTGGGATTGGCAGTTAGGCATGATTCAGCTACAGACACAATTGACATTGCCCCAAACCACAGAGTGGGAACAAAAAGGTAAAATCATTTATGTGATGTATAAGGCAACTTTCGTAATTTAAATGCCTTGTTTTTTCTTGTCCCATATAAATTTGTGTTGGTAGAAATATAAGCAGCGGGAAGATGTAATGGCAGATAGAGTTCTTAGGCACTTCCTTGCCAGCTGGTATTTTAGTTAGACAGTAGGCGCTTAAAAAGCATGTCAAATGTTGGTATGTGTAAAATACTGAAAACTTGCAAAATATGGTAGGGCACAAGTAAGTATTAAAACAATTAAGAGACTTCAGGACTGATGGTTTTAGAGACTTCAGTGCTCTTTCTTTATTTTTCTTGCCTTGTGTTGCATGGAAATGTTACTTGCAGCCCAATCAGAAGTGTAAGACAGGATATTGACAGTGAAAGTAAAAAGCTGGGTTTTTTCAGTGTGACGCCTATGTGGTAGAACATAGAAGATGCAGAGTCTTGGACATGGGCTTTCTTGGAATCACATTTTGGAGAGAAATACAAGAATGTAAAACAGTTACGTTTGTCATCTAATGCATAAATAGAGTCATAGATGGATGACTCAATATACTCTCTTTTAAAAGCCTGCTTCTGAATTCGCAAACATGGATTTTTCTTGCCCTCAAAAGAATATGGAGCTGTCTAACTCAGCACAAGTGCAATAAAACTTACTGGCAGTAATTTATCAGTGATGAACCTTCAGTCAATAATTACTAGAAGCTGTTCTCAAAAGAAGATTAATTTCTCCTAGTAATCTGTGCAGCTATACAGCATACAGAGATAGCAGCACTAAAAGTGAACCACAGCAACTGTTGTGAATGTGGGCAGCTTTTTGTTCTTCTGATGCCCATAGGTTCAGTGCTATGTCAAACTGGAGTTTGGTCACTGGTCACGGGGAAACACGTGACAGCCAAGCCCATATGGCTTAGCAGTGTTGGAGGAAATTGTGTTGATGTTACTCAATCTCCATTTTATATATCAAAAATACTTTTTTTAATGTATCTCTTTAGTAAGCGATCCTGTAGAGGAGGAGTGTGATTGGCGTTTTACAGTGAACTAGGATGCCCCTTGAGCTCTTTTTGGAAGGAAAAAACCTCAAAACATTTAAAGGCTCAGTTAACTAAAACTTTTAGAACATGTACTGAAAATTTGTTTTACTGACAATTACATCGCTGAAGTTACTTTGGTCTAAAGCTTTGCTATACTAGTCCTTTGCCAATTTTAAAAATGCCACACAAGTGGTCAGATAAGATTTATTTTCTGAACTACTACTAGATTATAAGGTACTGGGCATTATTCCTTCTCAAAGTCTCAAAGTAATTATTGGTAGTGAAACAGCAGGCTTACTTTGGAATTTGTCATTGCAAACTTAGCTGTGTGCAGGGTGCATGCCACATGTGACTTTGAATTTTCTACTACACCAATGTGCAAAGAAAAACAATGTACAAATCAGTTACTTTAGTCTAGTTGTTGTAGAAAGCATCCTTTCAGCTATGTTTGCAGGTCCCACTTACCAGATCTTTTCTTGCACAGGCATTATTAAATTCCTTGTTCCTCTGCCTTATGCTTCTTCACAAGGGTAAAGCTGTAGCAACTCTTGTTTGCTGCAGCAGGCAGCAGAAGGGCTAAATCTGTTTCCCACATTAAAGACATTAGTCATTTCTACCTCTCTGAAAATTGCTCCTTCTTGTCAAAAGCTTGGTCCCTTCTTCTCCCTTTTATGCATTCTTAGGTAAGTAACTCTGCACCTCTGATTAATTTTTCATAGTACAGTTCAAGTCTTACCTGTATAATGACAGTTTTAACTCCCATTGATTACCACTGCTAGTAGCTCTTCTGCCCATGGAAGCTCTGTGTACAAGTTCAGGGAGATTTGATGAAGTTTATATTTTTCTAATGATTGTTGTAAAAATGTTTTGTCTAGGCAGCAAGCAAACTCACTTTCACGTGAAGTGATCAAGGTGTTGAGTCAAACTGATGATCCCTCTTTCTGACTGAATTTTCTGACTTTATTTCTTTTCTGTTCAGAGGCTTAGCTTTACCAGAGGGTGTGAACTGTGTGCTTTCACAGCTCAGCCTGCAGCATAAAGCAGGGAACATGAGCTTTAAACTGAGAAGGAAATAGAATCCCTCTCTCACTCTCTGAGGCAAGTAAAAAAACCCTCATTCTCATTCTCTTTCTATTTTTTTAAGAAGTGTGACGCAGCTGTTACTTTTGGTAGTTCAAATAGGCTGTGTTTTAAAAGAAGTTTGGCAGCAAATTCTTACCATGGGTGCTTCTCTGAAGTTTACGTAAACAAAATATGGGCAGAATTCTATCTTGTGGAGCACAGGCTTGATGAAGGGAGATGTCACACATGTTATGTATGCACCTGTTTGACACCAAACTCCCTGTATGTTGTACTAGAAATTTAGGCAATTAATACTGAGGTTTTGGACTAAAAGAGATGGGGAAGAAAGGTCAGCAGGCACCCAAAGTTTGACAAGACCATGCTTAACGTACTTTGTACACTTCTTTGTAGATGTATCCTTTTGTTCTTGGGTGATACTCAGCTGCAGACCTTGTTCAGAAGGTCAGAGTTGCTCTCTCCAGAGCCTAAAATACTATTTCTGACAAGCAATGCATGTCCAATACATAAGCTGACAAGGAGATGCCTCCTTCTCTCCCTTTTGTCTAATAGCCATGAAATGGCTAATCTGTTGACCTCACTACATGACCTCCTTGCCTTTTGCCTCTCTCATTCTAGCAATAATCTCTCAGACTTTTTGAGCAGTCAGTCACCATTCTGTGTTATGGAAGCCAAAGCCAATCTAAATACATTGTTGGAGGATCATGGTAAGAGGTCAATTTGCCAATAAATCCAATGGAAGTCACACTGCGGGGGGTGGAATTTTTTGCCACATTCCGGCCTCTTACGATCTTTCCTGTTAAGACCCAAGTTCTTTGGATGATTTACAGAAGCTGAGACAATCTGCTCTGCTGCCTGTTTAAGTGTTTCTGGCTTACATTTTGGACCATGGTTGGGGTTTTTGGTTTGGTGTTTTTTCAGGTCTATCACTCTATCACTTTTCTTTCCCATGTCATCTTACGATAGAACAGATATTCTTTCTGCTAGGCTCCAAGATGATCAGTTTGGTGTCAAGCACGTAAAGTAGCATAAGAGTATCCAAAATGCAAAATCCTCGGAGAGCGTTAAAACATTCACCACAATCTTGCATTCTTGATTAAAACGTTTTTTATATGGGCAGACCAGAACAATTTGAGCCTTGTCCATGTCAAAGATTGTGACAACTTAATACTCCACTTCAGTAAGTACTGTCAGAGTAAACCTTATATTCATCTTCCAGCAGTTGTCCTCTGCTTATGCTGTGTTTATCACTTGTGAGGAGTTTGTATGCCTTAGGGAGAACTCTCATGTCAGCAAACCTTGTTGAAGTTCTGGGTAGTTCAGAACAAATGCAGCTACTGGTTGCATTTTTTCACTCATTTTGATAGCCCTTGCTTCCTTGTATCTGTGTAGCTTCTATAAAACACAGCAGTGCTGAGAGAGTTCTGAAAGGTGTGACAGTCCTGAGGTTCCTTTTAAGTGTCTTCTGCCTATCATCCCTGGTACTGGGAAAGAAAATCCTACTATTACGTTGATAAATGAAATCATGCCTAGAATTCTGTGGCTGTTCCAGAGGTAGAGCTATTGCCCAGCACTGTATTCCACACCAGTAATCTGCACGTGTTGCTTTTTTACCAATCAACATTGCTCTCCGAAGTCCTGGTGCTACTGTTTGCCTACTTCATTGACATGTCAGCTTGAGATTGACAGGGCAGTGATGAGGAGATACACACTGAACTCTGCTAAACATCACATACTGGATTCAGCTGCCAGAACTATACCAGAATAAGAGAGCAGTGCTACAACTGGTGTTGATTTGATGCAGCAAATAGCATTCATTCCTTCCAGCAGCTAGTGTGATGCTGTCAGTGGCTCTCACAGTAAGGTCCAGACTGCCATTTTGCATGATGTTCCCACATTAGGCTTACTCACTAAACAAGATGACAGTCGCTTGGATGCCGTGACAAATTTTGACTCCTTGTTTCTTAGTTCAAAATTTGTCACAGATTTTTCTTGTTGTGGGAAATGTGGGTAAAGCAAACTTGTGAGCATAGTTGTTAATTTGTAACCCAAATAGGATTTGCTAGTTAAAAAAAACCAGAAAACCATGGCATGGTTTAGGATGGGACTTGCAGACTGTATGATGAAGAATGAGGTACTGCAATGGGAGCCTTTGTTCTCTAGGAATTTTTAGCAATCCTGTTTTTTTTTAACTAGCACTTCACATCTCTTCCCTCTCTAGTCTTGTTAGGGGTTGTTTTAAGTGGCTGCTATAATTTGTCAGGTTACTGGAGCTGGGGGTTCCTCTTGTCTGCCTTCTAGAGCCCAGCTGGTGTGTTCCAAAGGGCTGGAGCTCTGTTCTGAGGCCCATGGATGTGGCTGCTGCTTTTTTTCCTTAGGATTCAACCAGTTAGAAACATACAGTACTGACAGGACTGATGACACAGATTGCAATGCACCATGTGCTGTCTTCAACACTCACATAAAACACTGTCAGAATTTGTATAAAACATAAGTACAGACAGCCAAGTCTCCTTCCTTCTCTTCAGCTGATCATGATTGAACTTGGTTAGTGAAAGTACATACTTCCTTCTGCAGCCTCATGACTCCATGCATGTTTATGAATCCCTCAACCATCCATACAAAGCTAATGCCCTGTGCTGTGCTACATGGATCTTCTACTCCCCAGCTGGATTAACGGACAGTCAAAAACAGATGATGTACTTGTATGCACACCTCCATAATGCATGGATTCCCTCAAATAGCAGCATGGGCCCTTGCCAGGGCTGCCTGATTGCTGGCTAGACCAGATTGAAGGTTGCTAGTGAATTACAGCCTTGCACGCTGGCTGTACAGCATTGGGGAAATACAAATCTCCTGGCCCACCCCAGCAGCTGGCACCCAAGCACATAGACCTTACAGCCTGTGACTCCCACTCCAGTTGCTTGTGCTGAGAGACTCCAGTTGCTTGTGCTGAGAGGCCATTACTCTAGTTTTCTCATCCCTACTCTCCCCTGTAGCTGGTATGTGTAAGGTATGACCGTGAAGCCTGTGATCATGGTCTCACTTCAGTAGCTGAAGCGGAGATCCTCACTTACTCCAGTTGCTGGCACCAAGGTTTCCTTCACCTCCTGTTTGACTACAGTTGCTGGCCCAGACTTCATTCACACTGGTCCCCCCGCTCTAGCTCCAGATATGTACTCCTGGGATCTGTAGTTCCCCTTCCAGCTACTGATGTTGAGACCTTCCTTCTCTAGTTGCTGGCACCCAAGGCCCAAGGGCAGCTTCATCCCTTGTGCCACTCCAGTTGCTAGAACTGAATTTAACTCGTGCCTGCCTCCAGTTGCTGACATACAGTTCTTAGAGAACACCTGCTCATGGAGTTGAGTGGTATTGCATAGAAAGATAGTTAGGATTTAATAAAATAGGATACACTGGTGCACATGTGCTGACTGGCAACCTCTTATGCAACTGACCCCTTTACTACCCTCTTCTATCTATTGCCCCACTTCTGTTCCCTTTTTCCTAAACGTTCCTTGATAAGCATTGCATAGCTCCACAGGCCTCCCTTGAATATCCTCAATCCTCACGTTCTTCTTGTTTCCCATTTTTTAGCAGTCACAATGTCCAGACTGCACTTCTCTAAAGTTAGGCCTGGAGTTTCTTAATAGCCTATCAATTAGCAACTGCAGACTTTTGATCTTTGTTGTTTTCTGTTACCTCTTATTTATTGGGTTTATGGCTCTACTTGTTTATTGTTTCACATTTTACTTATTCCCCCTATTTCTTTGCTTGTTCCTCTCTGTTTACTTACCTTCTTTAAACTGAAATGTCTCTGGATAACCTTAGTGAGCAGATTTTCCTTTGTCTCTTTTTCTACATAAATAAATTGAGTTAGAGCTGGTCAGTAGTGCTGAACTTTGTTTACTTTTAAGTGTTTATGAAATTAAATCATTTTTTTTAAATTGCAAACAGGTACATGGCTCCTGAAGTTCTAGATGATTCCATAAACATGAAACATTTTGAGTCATTCAAACGAGCAGACATCTATGCAATGGGATTAGTGTTTTGGGAAATAGCTCGGCGATGTTCAATTGGTGGTACGTGGCAATCTACAAAACTGGATATACTAAGGATTTATAAGTAACTTACTCAAACTTACTCAAGTTCTGAAAACAGTTTGCTCTAAAAACAATGCCAAGTAATAGCCAGTATATCTCAGACTTTCTAATTATTAATCCTGTAAATGATGACTGGTCTATTCAACCTCTTTCTAAATTGATGAACTACAGTTGTTGAAGAAAATAGACAAGAGTATTTCCTATGTTAATTTTTTTTCTAAAAATTTGCGTAGAGGGGAGAAAAGGGTCAAGTTAAATGTTCTTGTGAACAAGGGGCAAACACCACAAGACCTAGGTGTAAAGTGTTCCGGTAACACATATATCTTATTTAAAATGAAGCTTGCTGTTATAAATCATGTGCTCTGAAGAAGCATGTCTATAGTATAGCATATGAAAGATTTGATGTAGCATATATCTCCTCCAATTTTATAAATTTTAAATCCTTCAAGGGTATTGTAAACATTCCTATGGTATGGTTAAGGAATTTTGTATATTTATTTTTTGGTCATTGTAATGTAATTTTTAAAAACGAAACCCAAAACTTAGTCGGGTACTGATAAGGAACAAAGTAAAAGGTGAAGAATATGCAATCTAGTGTTAGCTAAAATAAAGCTATTTTCAACCTGTTGCAGGAATCCACGAAGATTACCAGTTGCCATACTATGACCTCGTTCCTTCAGATCCTTCTGTTGAAGAAATGAGGAAAGTTGTGTGTGAACAGAAGTTAAGACCCAATATTCCAAACAGATGGCAGAGCTGTGAGGTATTAATTAACCTTGCTAAAGCTTTTTTAATGGACATTAGGGATTTTAGTGATTTCAGTGGCTTAAAAATCATGCTTGTTGAAGGGAGAAGAGCTGCATCTACGAAAACGTAATTAAGTTCATTCTGATCATTATGGCTTTATTAAAAGCATTACTCCTTCATTATACATTAGTATTTAAATATAATTTCATAAAAATTAATAGCTAACCGTGCATGGAGGATTCTGGGATCTCTTCCTGTGAAGCATAGGTGATGCTAATTAAGTTAGAGCTAGTCTGAATTACATTATGCAGGAAGCATCTTTGCAAATAAATTGTATTGTGTCTGGTTGCAATTGACTTAAAGTCCTTCATAGTAGCCTGTATGATGCTGTGTTTTGGATTTGTGACCAAAACAGTTTAATAGCACACTGAACTTTTAGCTGTTGCTGAATGGTGTTTGCACAGCTTCAAGGCATTTTCTGTTTCTCACATATGTTAAAGGTGGACAAGAGCATGAGCGGGGACACAGCCAGGATAGCTGACACAAACTGGTCAGCGGGAATATTCCATAGCATTGCTCTGTGAGCCCACCTAGGGATGGGACCCGTTCTTTCTGATTCACAGGTTAGGGAAACAGCTGCGGTAGGCTACAGGAGCAGTAAGGCACTGATAAGATATGAGGTACTTCAGATAGAGGAGGGAACCTGGGTTGTGGCATATGTGAAATTAATGCACGGGTAAAGGCTGAGATCAGAGTTGGGCAGGCGAGCACAGGAAGGAGAGAAAGGTGATGATATGCACCACCAAACTGTAGAGTCGTTTCAGTCCTGATAACTTACTGTCTCAATGTAATACAGCTTTCAGTGTACAATTTTGGAATGTAGAGCTGTTACTTTTAAAATTTTCTGGTTTTGTTATTTGCTTTGTTACAAGTAACATGTAGTAGCACTCAGACTTCAAAGAATGACTGAAGGATAAAAAGACTCAAAAAGTTTTCAGAATCCTTACAGAGCTTCTGTTTGAGGAAGACAACTGATAATTGCTGTGTATTGAACTAACTCCTTAACTGGAGGTACAATAAAAAAAGAGTATAATTTTGTCTGATGCAAAAATTCAGAAAACAGTTACAGACAAGCTACTATTTCTTCATTAAAATATTTTTTCATGGGCCAGAAGTCTACTGAAAAATACTGGATTTGATTTTCTGTAAATCAAATAAAGTAAGAATTTGATGTTTTTTAGATTTTTTTTTTTTTAAAACACCACACTCTTCCATGCAGCTGTAGTACTAGCAGTAGACTTAAGAAATGCATGAAGAGACTAAGGCAGAATAGCAGTTACATGGGCTACACTGGAACAGTAGTGCATTTAATGACTTTTCTTTCCTTTGCAGGCATTACGAGTAATGGCAAAAATTATGCGTGAATGCTGGTATGCCAATGGAGCTGCCCGGCTGACAGCTTTGCGCATTAAGAAAACATTATCACAACTTAGTCAACAGGAGGGGATAAAGATGTAATCCTGGATTTGCTACCGAAGAACACTGTAAAAATCCCTATCTGCACCAGAGTGGCGTGTTAAGAAGGTTAATTGTTCTACCTCACTGGGGGAACAGAAGGGTATTGCTGCCTTTTAGTACTTCATAGGAACGTCACTTACTAGGATTTTTGTGGATGTGCTAAACAGTTATGTTGGGTACTTTCTGTGCACTATGAACCTCTTTCCTGGATTACTTTAAAAACATTATGTAGTCTAGTTTCATTAATCTGTACTTGTTTATTTGGAAAGTTGGTAGTTGGTCTTTGCTAGTTAACTGTGCTAAAAATAGGAGGTCACTTCTTAAATGAAACTGGTTCACTAGATTGTTCTAGAGTGCATTGATGGCTCTTAAAGCAGCTTTATTCCTGGCTGGTACATTGACTATTCTGAACCACTGTCTCGATTCCTTGATTCAGATTGTGAATGTATTATTGGAGTATACTTTGCTAGCTGTTAAAGTAGTGTAACTTTTGGACTCTTACCTTGACTTACAAATTGACCTCATTCAGTTGTGGGAACATAACTTATGCAACTATACTTAATACATGATTACTAGGTTTTTTTCCACTTTTTCCGAACATTACATTGCCTTCAAAATAGATTGTATTACACCAGTAAGTGCCACTTTTGAATCTTTTGATGCAAATCAGTAGGGATGTACAAAGCCTACTGTACTTTTGGTTTCAAAAACACAAGTTAAAAATCAACTGTTCCTTTGCCTAGCTAAGATCTAACTCTCACTCTTTGCAACGAGTGAGTACACAATTCATAGAATATATTTAATTTTACCAAAATCTGACTCTTGAAATCACTGTAGGTGTTTTAAATAGTGTAAGCTAGTAATTCACTGTCATATTTTGTAATTGTCAAGTTATGAGTCAATTATGTAGAAGGTTTTTTTTTTTCAAGTGGTACTTCTAAAATGCTTGAAGTACCTATCTACTTCAGAAAAGTAGCAAGAAGAGTAAAATCTTCTTAAGGGAGATTTTACTTCATTAAATCAAACACGAAAAGCATATTTTCTCTGCAGTTCTGCTGAGTCTAAAGGCTCAAAGAAAAATATTCACAATTAAATGAGGATTAAGTGCACCTGTAATTAGAGAAAAAGTTATTTGGGCTTTTGTACTAGAAAGCTCAAAGCTGCTTATAAATTTTATGTGCGTATATGTTGTGTGTGCCTCATACACAAAGTGGTGAACTAGAGAAGGTGGTGAGCTGCAAGTCTTTGGATACAAATACCAGAGGATTACAGCAATCCTCTTCATAATTGGAAGAACAAAGCTTATGTGGCTTGTGTTGTCATAAGAACACAGAATTATGCATAGCTTTAGTCAAGATTTCCCTGAGATTTTAAAGGTATCATAAGATTTTCACAAACTTGTTTAGAAATTGAATTGCTTCCTGGCCAAATGTACAATTTCTGGAGGGGACTGGAAGAATTAATATGGAAAAATCTCTTTAAAAAACTGCTGTTACTGGGATATTTTTTTTTAATTGCAATTTTAGGAAGAGTGTGGTTGACTTCTGGTTTCATTAATGCCCAAAACACTCAGTAGTATTTGAGTATGTAAATATGCCTGGTAATTAATATGCCACCTAACCTGCCACTCTCCAGAACACATCAATACCCATTCTGTTATGCACCACACATGGCATCCTTAACTTTGCTTCCTTTTCATCCCTCAATATAGAGCCCACTGAGAGTTTGTCACCAAACTAGAGGCAGGGTGGTTGCTGACAGCAGCACAGTGGAGGTTCTGTTCTGTGGTCTGTGATGTGCGGTAGCTAAAGCAGTAAAAGGAAAGAGGCCCGGGAAGAAGAGGCTACATAGGTGACATAAGCCTTAGCCAAGCCTTAACACTTAACCTTTATTTCTGTATTCCTACTGCTTTCTTGGAGATAGGTTTGAATGGTGTCAGAATTACAGACACACAGAGGTTGAATTGCAAATAATAAAATGCTTTATTCAAGGACCTTTATGGATGAGTTTACTCATACTGGAAGACAGCATCCAGGAGAAAAGGGAAAAATAAAAGACATTCTTAGAAAACAATTAGGCTTAAACATACATACAGCTGTCACACTTACATTTGGCATTATCTGACAAGTCCGGCTTAAGTGCTTCAGGCCTCCATCAATCAAAGCTGGAATAAAAAGTACTTCATGTAAGTATTTTAAATAAACTATGCCTCTGTGCACAGGGACAGTTGTGCACCACAGTTTTCCAATTATGACTGTTCAAAAAAAAAGTTTGAATAAAAACTCCCTATCTACCTGTCAGGCCTCTCTAACAAGTTCTATGTATCTAGACAGATACTTAAAGAAAACAGGTCATCGTGAAAATAGGTCAGGACCTCCATGCTAATTTCAAAGACTTCCTAGTTAGCAGTTTGTTAACTTTTTTTTTATTTTATAACTTTGTTACAGTTCAAGTTTTCATAGGTGTGGTTGGGTCCTTACCATAAATACAAATGGTACAGTTCATACTTTAGAAACATCAGGCTACCGGCATGCCTCAGATCTCTCTAGTAATTTTGATAATAACATGAGAACTTCCAATATAATTCATCAAATAATTTTTAGCGGCTTTTTTAGCACCCACAAAACCTTATCAGCATAACATTTAATTTCCTAAAATATAAGGATAGTTGTTTTGCATTTTGAAGAGGATATACAGCAACTGAACAGCATCATAGCAGATTACTCTGTCAACTGTACAGTGGTTTGTTACATTCTCAACCACCTGTAAAATTTCATTCTCCTGAATTGCTAGCAACTATTCTTACTTTTTTCTAATTTTAGCTTTGTAGTAGAAGTTTGCAAAAACAAAGAAGCATGCTTGATACAGAGTATGACATTAGGAACAGTATTTTAGAACAACCGTATTATTCATACTGGGCTGCAGAATAGGAAAATTCTGAATAGAGCTATATGTATCCTCAGTTCCAACACCACGACTTCAAGCTTTGTTCTTCTTTTGCATTACATAAACTGAACACCTTTTACAAAGGCTGTGTCTGTATATATTATGTAACTTTAAATATTACCTGTGTAAGATCATATCTTATATATATGGACACAGGTACATATAAGTATTTTTTAAATTAAGATTGTAATATCACCACATCTGCTCTTGGGGGCAGAGGGGACCAAAATATTTTAGCATTCAAAATATTAATTTTGTATCCTTTCAAGTATATACCAAAACAGTTTCTGATTAATACTGATGCAAATGTTTATTGTAAATATTACATACATTATACATTCACTTATGTTTTGTGGATTTAATCAACTTTACATTTTAGTAGCATTTAAGCCTCAGTTTGGTTTACAGACTTGTGCCAAGGTGGATATGAACGTGGAGAACAAGGAGCATTGGAAATGGTCTAATGCCGAAAAGCCTGAAATGTCATTTTTGACATGCTGTAATTCTTCAGGGACCTTTCAACCTTAAAAGCTGGAATTCTGGGATGTTGCTCAAGTGTACTTTCCAAGTATGACACGCTGTCACCCTCCAACGGTTCTGCTCATAATCCTAAGAAAGACTTTGTATATAGGTAAAGGCATTGGGATTGACTGTATGGAGACATCAAGGTGTCAAATGAAGTAAGAGGCTATTTTGTGTTTTCAGTAATGGCTCTGAGTGTGATTGCCATGAAACTCGCCTTTTACTTAGTTCCTTGTTTATATTGTGCCATTGAAATGATTGCAAGGTGTTAATCATTTTGTGTTTAAAAAACAGGAAAACAAAACCCTTCACCATATCAGTTGCTTTAAACTCAAATTACCTCTTAAAAGACCAGGGTACATTTACCTCATGTGTATATAATGTTTAATATTTTTCAGAATGTTCTCCAGGTTTGCAGTTACATGTTTCTAGAATCATGGGTATTACTAAATTTACAACTTCAGTGGTACTAAGTGTATTATCTAGTGCCCCAAAACACTTTCATTTTCTGTATTTTAATGTATTAGCAAGTTGGCTGCTTTGTCACTGTAGAACCTGCCCTTACAGAGCTGTGTTGATACTGCCTTGTAAATTTTACTTTTTGGATGATTTGAGGATCCTGTACAGATGAGTGGCACTTTTTTAAACCTTACCAAATTGTGCATTTCTCCTACGTTTCTGAAAATATGTATTGTATTTGTAGAGTATACATTTCAATGAATTGTAAATAGAACAGTAGAAGAGTGGATGCTTATGTTAAGTGCTAACACTATAATAGAAAGATTAAAGCAGTGAAAATAAATAACTTTTTTCAAAATGCATGAGTTGTCTTTCAGAGCAAGAAGTTGCAGGTAGATGTGGGTTTGTGTGTGGTGTTCTTACGTGGTAAAATGGGACTTTACTGTGAATTCCTTTCCTCAGACAATTCCTGCTAGTACAAAAATAAGAAGATTTGCTACTGCTGAGGCAATCCATGTCATCTGTGCTATGCAGATAATGATAAAGTGCCTGCTCTTCCTTGCCTTCTACAGTAATGTTGGAATAAGAACCTTGCTAGTGTCTCTCATCTCCTGGATAAAATAAGTAATGACAAATGGTTCCCTCTCTACATTTATATTTGCTTAGAAATAACAGAGCAGCTGAGGATTTTCGTCTACTTAAACAACTCAGCACCTCAGTTCATCCCAGAACAGCAAGTAAAATCAGCTTGTGTTGGAGTGGATTTTCTGTGCAAAGCTCAGTTTTAGACTAACTCTTTTTCTGAAGAAAATTAGACACAACAAAAGTAGGACACCTTGCTCTCCCATAACTGGATGTGCATCCTTTTAATTTTTGCTTAGAAATAACCAGACAGAATTACCAAAAAGTACTTCTTCCAGCTAACTTTCTCCAATGTGGGAAGCTATAAGGTGTCCAGAGAAAGCAAATAGCTATGTCAAAACACTGCATTCCTTTCAAATGCTTTTACAGGAGCTATGATTATTTGGCTGAGAACACATCCTCCCCCATGAGTGGCTAATGGAAGGCCTCTTCTTCCATTGCAGAGGTAAATGCAGTAACAGTAAACTTTGTAAAATCCTGAATCCCTCTGCTACATTTATTAGCAGAGGAAATGTGTGGCCTGGAAATAACATAGCAATGTTGCTGTCTACCAAACTTAGTTTTTATTAAGTGTTTTATGCTTTTTATTCTGTGTCTTGTGCTTTGAGGGCCTGAGCCTAACAACTGAAAATCCATGAACAGCAAACAATTACCACAAGTAACTTAAATGTAGGATGTTTTAAGATCAGAGACACTGAATTTAGGAGGTCTACATGCTGGTTTGGATTGCAAGTCAGCATAAAGAGTGGCAGACTTTCAGCTGGCTGTTTTGCCCAATAGAATTTTTTTTTAATTTTTAAATGGTGGGGCTGTTGAAAGTGGTTCTTTTTAATATCCTCTGAAGTCAAGCAATGAATATTTCCTGTAGGTGCAGCATAGCTAAAGAGTATGTAAACAAACCCCAGTATGCAGTACTGAGTAAATTTCCTTTTACTAATTTTCGTGTCATTGGTAACTGATGTACAGTAATGTACCTAGTATAATGTAAGGGTGGTCCTGGTAGAAAATAGATATCTTTTAAATAGGAAATTAGGAATTTCAAATTTCTCACTCAGTGCTCTTACTAGCTTTCTTTATCCAGCCAAGCTATTACGTTTCAACTGGAAGTAACAGAGTTCATTGTTTTGCTAATGAAGAGTTACTAGAATCTCACACTGCAAACCCACTTACCAACATGATGGGCTGCTGCAGTTTTGAGTCTCATAATTCTGTCTTGGAGGGGCTGGAGTTGTTCCCAAGTCTTCCAGACTGGAAAAAGGAAATGTAGGCACAGCATTTCCTTTTTTAACTTGACTGCAAATAAAATCCAATAGTGCTCAAGAAACACATCCTTAAGTCTTCCTGAGCGTCTTACGAAAATAAGATTTAAATCCCCAGTCTCTGAGACGGTACCTGAAATCATTACTGCTCTTTTGAGGAGGAAAAAAAAAAAGAAAAGCCAGAGCAAGTGTGCTGATATGTTCTAATGCAAGATTGCAATGTTTATTGGTATTACAAGAGCTCTCACTTGAGATGAAGAGGCAAAATCCTTGTGTTTTTAATTAGCTCAATTAGGAAACTGAGAAGAGGTCTCCCACCTGCCAGTAGCAGAAAGACTGTGAAGCTGTTGAAGATACATGGGTACATGGTACTCAATTTTATATAACATTAAATATATTTATGTAGGTTTTTTAAATGAGGTGAAGAGGGATTAGAAATATGTCTTTAAATCCAAGCAGGATGCAGGACTTATGGGATATGTAGTGAAGGAAAAAAGGACAGGGAAAGGGAGCGGTTTAGGTGATCTGGAGAGGAGTGAGCATGCGAAAATAGAGGAATAAGGAGATTGAAAGAGTGGGTCATATACAAATAGTTGGTGAGTCAGTGTGCCAGTCTGTCTGTGCCCAGTACAGCATCTTACTTTATTTTTAAATCTCTTTCTATAACTTTTCCTGCCTTAGAGACTCAGTTTTGGGGATGCAGGGATGTTTGAGTACAGCAGCTGGAGCCAGACCACATGGGGAAGGTACTGTGAGTCTGTGGTGAAGCAATGGGAAAGACCAGAGTGAGCAGACCCAAGTGTTAGCAGCTGGAGTGGGACCATAGCTCATGTGTGTCTGCATGTCCATACTGCCAGTGACTGGAGCACTGCGGTTTATTTAGGATATTCCAAGAAGCATCAGGGACAGACAGAGAAGTGTCAAGCTCTATTGTCCACCAAAAATTGTTTGGCCACTTCCTGGTGGGGGTAGAGGCTCTCAGTCTCCTTGAAGAACCTGGTGAAGACATAGCAGAGGACTTGGTGCTTGTCCGCATCTGAAAATTTTTGGGACTGTTGCCAGTTACCCCACGTCAGAGATCAGTGTGTTGCCCCTGGTCTGAGCTCATCTGGTATACTGAGAGTTTGTGATAGAAGGAGGGCAAAGCACTCTCTGTTGTGAAACCTAGAATGTCTAGTGGCTTGTCTTCTTTCTCAGCCAAAAGAGCATGTAGAAAGGCCAGGGTTAGTTCATAGGTGCTGTTCTCCTGGGCTGCTTGCTGCAAGTATTGAACGTATTATCTTCTCATGTTCCCCATGTTCTTTACTGGCTGGTGACCTTGCTTGGGGTTGGCAGGCGTCACCTATAACAAGCATTAACACTAACAAAGCTTACATGCCAAAGAAACTCCTTAATCAGGAAATGGGTGCATATGGGAAGCCTTGTGGGACAGGAGGAAGGATGATGTGGCCCTAATTGCTCACTAAGGGGCTGCAGTTTCAGAAATCAAGTCTGTGCTTTAATATTCCTTTGAATGGCTTCAAACCACATGTTTATAGGGGCTCTTCAGTTCGAAGGTCCAGGTATGATCTGAAGTCAAATCCTAACATAATGAAGTGTAGGGTCCTTAGTATTGGCTCTTCTGATCTATCCTCTTGTTCTGATGGCTCTGTGTTACCTTCTAGTGTGAACATACAGTTACTTGTTTTCCTTGAAGATCTGTGGCCCAGTGCAGTTCCTGAGTTTACTTGCCTAGCTCTTACAGCTTGGACAATAGAAGCTTGTACATCTGGATGTACATCCAGAACTGGATGTCACTGTTTTGATTCTTGTCATTGATCATCTACCCCCCCAGTACTAGAAAATATCTACTTTATTGTGGTATTAAATTAAATATCTAAAAATTTAAAAAGTGGAGGCAGTAATCTTAAGAAAAGATGCTGTAAAAAGAGAGTTGGTAATAGATTCCAAGTTGACTCTAGAGTTTTTATAGCTTATCTATTGCTCTGGACAACCCCAGGTGCAAATTTGCCTTCATGGAATTTTCCCATTCCCTTCTATGCTGTGGGCCTGGGAAATACATGTGTGTAGTCCCACTGGTCAAATTCTTAATTAGTACAGGAATGTGGTAAAGAATGGCAAGAATTCTGTGATACCACAGTTGCTGTCTAATTCTTACATGTTCCCAAAGAATGTAATCAGACTGTACTTTTGTTTCATTATTGCTCTCCTGTGGCATGGACTCTCTGACCTACATCTCCTTCCATGAAGACAGTCTTTTGTTGCTGTTCCCAGAAGGGTCAGTGAGATTCAGTTCCTTAACCTCTCTGGACAATTCCATGAAAGCAACCTCCCTTTTTCTTACCTTTTTTCAGGAACTGCTTTGCCTATGCTTTTTTTTGCAAAGATAACTGTTTTTCATGCTAGATGTTAGAAGGCTTTAAATTTCTGTATTGAGAGATATGAGCCGTTACAGAGATCCTCATTCCCATCTATCCATGTCTGAAAGGTCCATAATAATATTGTCAAACTGCTAATTTCCATTTCTGACAAAGGGTCTTCCTGTTGAGGCTCATGTGATTGCATGCATGTAGCCTCCTAAGCCTCATATCATAGCTGGCACAGCAAGTAAGCATGCCCCTTTCTTAAAACAGTCGGAATAGTATTGAACTTCTCTTCTCTGGAGACATTCAAATCCCATCTGGACGCATTCCTGTGACACCCACTCTAGCTGACCCTGCTTTAGAAGGGGAGTGGGACTAGATGATCTCCAAAGGTCCCTTCTAACCTTTACAATTGTGATTCTGTGAGCTTGAGGAAGAAGAGAATACTGCAAATAAGAACATATTACAACATTTCCTTTTTAACCTCTTCAGGCTGTGTTGTCAGTATGTACGGTATACTCACAACCTCTCAAAAAGTCCAGATCTTCTGGCTCTTCGGTGAGGAGGATGCTTGAGAAGGAGAGATGGATGCTTTTCTGCCTTTACTGTTGCTGCAGTTGCAGGAGGCTTGAAGTACAATACTGCGGAAACTGATACGGTAAAATTTACCTGCATACATGCAGATAATCTCAGTGTAATGGTACAGACAGGTAAGACGTTTTAAAGAAATGCTCCAGGTAAATAACCTGTCTCTGTTCATCATTCTGCTAGTCTTTGACTACAAACACAAAAAAAAAATTATATGGTTGTCATTGGCTGACCCTGGCCAGATGCTAGGCACCCAACGAAAGCTGCTCGCTCACTCCCCCTGCAACTGGACAGAGGGGAGAAAATTTAACAAAGGGTTCATGAGTTGAGATAAGGACCAGGAGAGTTCACTCACCAAATACCATCATAGGCAAAACAGACTCAAACTTCAAGATATGAAAGTGAATTTATTACACTAATAGAATCAGAGCAGGATAATGAGAAGTAAAATAAGCCCTCAGAAACACCTTCCCCCCACCCACTCCCTCCTCCCAGCTCTACCTCCTACCCCAATGGCGCAGGGAGACACGGAATGGCGGTTTTGGTCAGTCCATCATCTGCTCAGGGAGAAGAGTCATTTCCCCTCCTGCACCATGGGGTCCCTCCCATGGGAGACAGTTCTCCATGAATTTCTCCAACCTGAGTCCAATTCACGACCAACAGCTCCCCGTGAACTGCTGCAACGTGAGTCCATCCCACGGGCAACAGCACCCCTCCAACTGCTGTGGCATGGATCACTCCTCCACAGGGTGCAGTCCTCCAAGGACAGGCTGCTCCAGCCTGGGAGCAGGGCCCCTCTCTCCATAGGTCTCCCACAGGATCACAGCCTCCTCCTAGGTATCCACCTGCTCCAGTGTGGGCTCCTCCACGGGCTGCAGGTGGATCTCTGCACCCCCGTGTGCCGCCATGGGCTGCAGGGGCACAGCTGCTTCACCATGGCCTTCACCATGGGCCACAGAGGAATCTCAGCTCTGGCACCTGGAGCACCTTCTGTCCCTCCTTCTTCACTGACCTTGGTGTTTCCATAGTTGTTTCTCTCACATCTTCTCGCTCTCCCCCTCTGCCCTGGCTGGAACTAAAACAGTGCCACCAGTATTGTTTTGATTTCTTCTTCTCTGTTATCATAGAGGCTATAGCACTACTTCTAATTGGCCCAGCCTTGGCCAGCAGCACGTCCATTTTTGCAGCCAGCCAGGGATTCGCTCTTCTGGACATGGTGGAAGCTTCTAGCAGCAGCTCACAGAAACCACTTTTGTATCCCCCCCCACTACTAAAAACCAGGCCTTTCAAACCTAATATGATGGTTTAGATTCTTAATCATTTCTTCCTTTGTAATGATGCGTTGCTGCAGCCATTTTTGCAGTTTTCTGCAGCCAGATGTATGTTTTGTTGTTTCCTCTTCCAAAGATGTTGCATTCTGTAGCTGAAAATACTTTAAAATTGTTTTTAAAATAATTTATGCTAAACGCAGTATACTCTATATGCTTCAAATTAAAAACAGATGTTTTCTTTAGACCATTTGAAACCTGGCTCAAGTTAAAGAAACTTCTTTACTATGTGCTTCAACTGATAAATGTTTAGGTATTACTATTTTTCACATCATGTCACTCATTTTTGGAAGGTGAATGACACCTTGAATCTTTTTTCATCCAGTGAATCTTCTCAGTTGGGAATAATTATCTTGGTATTTCTGTGCTGCATTTTGTGTGTATTTAGTGTTGTAGTATGGAGAAAGCCAATTCCAGCAGCCATCTTGCTTGC
The DNA here is from genome assembly GCA_013400975.1 of Atrichornis clamosus. Lineage (NCBI taxonomy): Eukaryota > Metazoa > Chordata > Aves > Passeriformes > Menuridae > Atrichornis > Atrichornis clamosus. The sequence goes on along the minus strand of WBMZ01011709.1, from coordinate 12,608 downwards.
TTGCTTACTTCCCCCATCTGTTTCAATGCAAAATTCTACCTGCTATCATGAGTCGCTGGCACTCATTTCTCCCTGTCTCCCCACAGCTGTATTTCCTGCTCCATCTCAGAAGGCCACTTGGAAAGCTGGAGTCTGTAATGATGCGGGACAATGAAGAAGGCACAGACACTCTGCTTGCTTCTTGAGGATCAGAGAATCACTTGATTGCAGTCACATAGCGTGTTACAGAGTAAAAGTTCTATATGGTGCTAAAAATATTCTAGCTGCTAATTATACCTGTTAGCATTCTTGTTAACTCAAACACTCATTGGCTGCATGCCACTGGCCATGTAGCTGTCCATGTGGTGTCCACACAAACTTCTGACCAGTGAGGATTCTGATCATGCATCCACACACTAGTGTTTTAATATAACTTGTTTGTGCCTGCTAGCTAGCTGTGTTTCTCAGAGTACTTTTCCAGTAAACCAAAGTCTGAGAAAAGAAAAAACCCCTTACTTACTTTATATGATTTTACTTATTTGCCACAGGAGTTGGTTGGTTTGGTTTAGTTAATTCAAAAAGGTTATTTTTCTCTGCAATTTCTCAAGATTGTCTTGCCTTTTGTACATCCTGGCTCTTGGAGACTTTAGTCAGGAAGATCCCCCAGTAGCAGATCTTCCCCTTCCTGAAGTTTATTATTATGGTGGTGGGTTTTCGTTTCTTAGTGAAATTTTTCTTTTCTTTTTCCAATTGGTTACCAGGGAAACAGCTGGCAGAAGCAGGGGGTGTAGCCTCGTATGTAAATGGTGGGTGATCAAGACACAAAGGAATAGCTGATCATCCTGGCTAGGCCTTTGACATGGCTTTGAAAACACAAAGGGAGGTAGGGAAGGGTGTGTGAGGGGGCGTGGGGGGAAGCTTCTTGGCAGCCAGGAAGGAGCCTCAGAGACTCGCTGACTCTTCCGGCCTGGGGAGACAGTGGTGTGGTTTTTGGCTGTGGGAGCTCATCTGCCCAGCTGGCCCGGGATTCCTCCCTGCTGTTTCACTGGACACCTGCAATATACCTTTTCCCATATTTGTTCTCAGAAGCCTCGTATTTTCCAAAGTTACAGTAATTCAGGGGGAGGGAAAGGGTAATTTCTTCCCTTCCAGGAAGATTCTCACCTTCTTTGGCAGATATCTGTCTTTCAAACTAAGACAATTGTTGATGAGGGGAGAAGAATTCTCACAGACCATTCCTGACATGAGCTCCCTTACTGGTGCACCTCTTCCCACAGAACACTGCACAGGTGGTTGTTTTGCTTCTACTTTGGCCCCTTACTGTTCAAAATCTACAGGGTGAAACATCTCTATTGTGTGCTTGAAGTTTGCAGAATGAAACATCTCTGTTGATATGGACTGCAACTCTGGTATCCTTAATGTTCAAAACCTCCCCTAGATTTTTATACATAAAGCAACTCAAAAGTGTACAGTAAAATACAGCACACTGTAATGCCTTATTTCTTCTCTAATAATTTTCTGATTGAAATAAGTTGCAATTGCAAGATTTCATTTAGTGACATAGAGAAGTAGACCTCTGTATTGGTTTATGATACCATCTTGGAAAATATCTAAACACTAACTCGATATAATTTCTTTAATGAAATTGCTTAGGAGAAAAAGGAAGAAGGGTAACAGGACTGCAGATCATTTGGTGTTATCTTGGGTGAAAGGATCATTACTGTGTTATCCCTATTTTAACTAAAAAGATAGAAAGCTGTTCTGGTTGGAATTCTTAAAATTATGCTTTAAAGAATACTTTGTTTACAACAGTGCTTAGGAAAATCAAAAAGATAGAGATAGAAATAGAATCAAATCAAAAGACCAGTGATGTCAATTTGAATCTCATTAGCTTCAATATATACCAACATGTGTTTCCTTTAGTGTCCATCTGTTAGACATCTTTACTAAGGCAGCTACACCCTGGGATAAATATAAAACTTATGAGAAACTCTAATTTTTGTAGATCTAGATTGTTTTGAGTTTCTCCTTTAGAGGTTAATGCAGTCCTGGGTTATGACAATCCTTACACATTGTGACTGGGCTCCTGCAGATTCATATTTGATAAGAAAGCAAAGAGATTTAGAAGAAATTTGAAGATATCTGACGATTTTAGTTGCAGCCACATGCCTTATCTATGTGGTATTGGAAAAGTTAGCTGTTCTGCCTAAGGCAAAGACACAGTTCCGAAGCAACAGTGGTGTTTAAGGGGCTTCCAAGACCAGTCGTATGTTACTGATTTCTAAGGCAGAACTGGTCTGGAAGGGGGTCTTGTCACTGGGGGGTCTATGTGTTTTCATGAGTTTGTTTTCCTTACAGTCTTGAGCACAACTGGAGGTGATTTATATAGGCCAAAGTTCAGGAAGGTGTCATCTCTCCAGATGACGTGTTTACTGTGTCTAAGCTGGAGTACAGGAACTTTATGAATTTTTACAGATGTTTTACTTATGAGTGACTGATTAGGTTATGAATCAATCCATCAAATACGGACCTGTGTGCTTTCTCTGACTCCCTGTCAGCCTCTTTGAATCTGTCTCCCTAGATGGATCCTGACGTTTGGGAAGTAGGAGCTACAAGTCCTTGCCAAGTATGTGATCACGGGCCTGAAAAAGGTGAGCAAGCTGAAGGGACATTGCTCATCTCAGTTTTCTCAAAGGGAATGCTTTGAAGAACTGATGGAAGAAATCAAAGTTGTTTCTTAAGCAAAGTTGTTCATGCCAGGCCCTACTCATAGAAATGCACTAGAAAATTTCCATAAAAGCAAGGAAAGGGTATCTGAAGTCAGAGGTGATCACAGAGAAGACAGGAAGTGAGTGAGCTGTCCCTCACTTGGTGTTGCTTAGGCACAATTTAGCGTGGATTAATGGCTTTTTACCTGGTCAGGTAAATCCATTCAAGTAGACAAATATCCATCTATTCACAACTGAGACAGTGAAATGCACACCCTGAGAAATGAACTCATCTATCTTCCTTAAGAAAGTCTTGGGAGCCATCTGACAAGCTAAAAGTAATTATGGAAGGGAAATCATAATAACAAGGAACATAATGCAGGTATTTTTGAAGCTCTCTAATAAAGAAATGGCAGTGCAAAACTATGAACACCATCTGATGCAATAAAACTTCCAAAGACATGGATATGGTAAATCAAGGATGAAAAATCAAGGCTAAGAAAGTGAGAAAGAAAGAAACAAAGCTGTATCACTAGCAGTTTTCATGCCATCTGTGCATACGAGGAGGTGCTAGACAGAATTTTGCTGACATATCCTATTTTGAAGGCGATGTTGAAGACAACAGAAGTAGTGCATTTTCTTGTACTGTAATTTTTGGTCTTTCAGACAGAAAATCACCCAGAATCAGTTTGTTTTCATATGGACTTCAAATAACAGCAACAAAACCATGCCAAAACATGGGCTGCTGTAATCTGAGCTGCTGGAACACTGAGATATATAGAAAGAACAGCTCTCCAGAACAGAAAGGACTCAAATGACGGCCATTGAAGGGAACATGTTCTTTATCTAGGAGGAAAGCCATTACTGTTTCTATATATCAGACATCTATAGCAAAAGAATGTAAAAGAAACTGGATAAGACTGATGTAGTAGATTATGTTTCTGCTGTGAATGTAGGGAAAACATTATCCCTGATTATTCCATTCTGCAAAGGGCATCTTTCTGATGGCTTATGTGAGCCAGAAAAAGCAGTGAGCTTTGGCATGCTAGTCTGTGATGAGGCTTCTTCCCTTGCTTTCACAGAAAACCACAGATAGCTTTATCTTGTAGCAAGTAATGCTGGGCAAGTTTAACCTTTCTGTCAGCAGACACAGTCTGTGATTTAGTCTCCCACTGCACACTTCAATTAATCCTGCAATCATTCAGGAAAGGACCACAGTTAATTCACATGGAACAAATACACAGTGAAATTTGTAGCCAAGTAATGTGAAGATCATATCTGTATGTAGGACAAAGATTTGATGGAGTCAGGAAAATTCCAGCATTGCTAATGCTTCCAGACCCCACTGAAATATTTGCGTGTTCCTGACTGGAAAAAGTAGGGGTTTCATTCAGGTTTTTGTGCATGCAGTCAAGGCATGCTGCAGGTAGCAAACATACACTTGGATCTCTTGGGAAGGGGAATCCTGTTCTGCTAGCAGGTCTACAACTGTTGTCTTCTCTGGGTTTAAAGCACAGTCCACTCCTGTCTCATTCCAGGAGTCCAGTGGAGAAATGATATGCAGGACTGCACTCTCAATAAGTCAGGTTGTTGCATGTTTTTGAGGCCACATCCATAATTGGAAGATCAGTGAAAAGCCACTATTTCCAAGGTACAGGTTTTAATTTCTATTATTCTGGTTAATGTAATTAATACCCAGATTAATAAATATGAAACTACTTTTCATATGTTTGTTGTGTAATTACAAATCCGTTTGGATACAGCAAGCATTTTGGTGTGCTTCCTATGTAATTTATTGTCTTTATGCTGTTGAGGTTTTTCAGGATTTCAATTCTGGTTTTATTGCAACTGACTGTGCTGTTTACATCTAAATGGGATATTTTCTTGCCAAAAAACCCTTTATCTACAAAAAACAGTACCATTCTGTGCAGGTGATAACAAGCATTCTGTTCTTGTAAAATATTTTTATTAGTCTCAATCTACTTCTTTATTGCATTATACAAGCTTGAAGTTTAGCATCTTCCACACTCAGTTTTGTTTGTGTCTTATTTACTGATAATTTTTTTTAAAGTTTATAAGAAGGAGGACTCACTGAACATATCAAGAAATCAGCTTTTGGCTAAAAGTGTTTTTCCTTCTTTTTTTAAATGTCTTTATTATCCTGGCTGCATTACCTGGAATTTTCTGACAATATATGAAGTAAAAGATTGGAATGATTCACATTTTCTTCTTTGACTGCCATGTTCAGGCAACATTTATTTGTTGCCTCTGTCCTCGTTTTTTCTGTTTCCTTAGTTTCAAAGGCATGAGCTTGACATCCATGTAGGTAGATTCTTCTAGGTAACTGGAGGAAACAAGATAGGCTGCTCTGTAATTATGTCTGTTTCTGGTTTATGTGTCTGCTTCATTGTACGCTGCAATCAGAGGCAGTTAATTTCTTTGCAATAAGCCCTCAAACTTCTACAAACTTCAATACCTCTAAGGACTTGGAGGAAATTCAAGTTAGGTGAAGTAAAAGCAGAAATGGAAATGGACCACAGGTTTTCTTTTTTTTTCTTTGTCTGATACAACACAGTCCACTACTGATACCTTTTTTACTTGTCACAAGCCCTGTTGTAGCACTGCTAAATCTGTTATTTTCGGCTATCACAGCTTGTCACAAAATTGGTCAAATTCAAATGCATCAATTATATGTGCATATCGATGCTGAACAGGTAAAATAAGTTACTTCTTTTCTAAATATTTAATTTAATAGTTATTGCAAAATCTAGTTGATTTTGGGAAAATAAGATTTTCTTAATACTGAGGGGGGAAGGAGAGGGCAATTTTAAGATTTTCCAGTCAAGAATTCTGAAACTCTTTTTAAAAGCTGTTCTTTATTTTAATGATTTCTTTGTTTTAACTGGGGGAAAAAAGTCTCCCCCCATGTTTAGGAACTGCTGGATTATTCTTGCACCTCAGGAAGTGGCTCAGCACTACTATATTTACTGCAAAACACTGGTAGATATAGGTAGATTGAAAGTTAATCATGTCGTATAGCAAAAATATAAAAGCACCAAATCAAAACACTGTCAAAACTTACACTACTCTTGTGAAGCATTCACACCTGAATTTATACATTTTACACATCTTGCTACATAAGATTTTTCTGCCTTTAAATAATTTGATACACTTTTTCTCTATTGAAAGGAAGGTTGGCTTTTGTAGTTACGCAGCTGTTTTTAGTGATTTGCCTGTATATGGTGCCAAAACAACCATGCTATTTCACACTTAAATGCAATTATAGTTAGAGTCATAGAATAGTTTAGGTTGAAAGGGACCTTAAAGATCACCTTGTTCTAATCCCTTGCCATGGACAGGGACACCTTCCACTAGACCAGGTTGCTCAGAGCCCCATCCAGCCTGGCCTTGAACACTTCCAGGGATGGGGCACACAGAGCTTCTCTGAGCAAGCAGTTCCAGTGCCACATCACCCTCACAGTAAGTATTTTATTCCCAATACCTAATCTAAGCCTGCTCTCTTTCACTTTAAAGTCGTTCCCCTCCTCTTTCCCCTCACTACATGCCCTTATAAAAAGTCCCTCTCCAGGTCTTTTGCAGGCTCCCTTCAGGTACTGGAAGTTGCTGTAAGGTCTTCTGTCTTCCATACTCTATGCCTCTATACCACAGGTGATGTACAATTGCAATTTAATATTCGAAGCCATCTCAGTTTCTCAAGTCATCTTTAATTTTCAAGTAGTATACAACTCAGTACTGTATCATTGTCAACAGACTAGAGGGGATAACTAAAAGTAATTGTGTGATTGAGTTTGTACTTAGTTCATTGAGGTAAAGGTGAAGCTAGTCTGGATGACACTTGCTTTACACACAACATGAAAGTGTTTTTCTATTGGATTTTGGGGTTGTTAGTTTGCTTTTCTTATTAACAAATACCATTGTCATTTTTTCATTCATGTGACTCTGTTTAGGGAACCACTCAACTCTATGAGTTTCCTGTTTAGACCCATGAGAGTAATAATATATTTGCTCCTTTTATATTATATTATAATACATTTGCAACCTTAATTAATTTTTCTGCTGCAATTGAATTAAATATTTTGGATATGATCAGCAGTGTTGGAAGAGAGAGAATGAGAAAAAACAATTGCCAGCTCTACTTCCCCTGCTGAAGATCAAAGACACCATATAGTCATAAATCTTTTAACTGAATGAGTCTTATTCTTCCCCCAAACTGAAAATTTTTGCTTTAGGCATTGGGGACACATTGTTTCTTAAGAACTGAACAGCAGTGAATTTGTTTACAAAAATCCATTGCAATGCTGCAGCTAGATGGTCTACTCACTGTATCACTCACTGCACCACTTTAAAATCCTGACACCATTTCCTGCTTTTAATCTTGTTATAAATGCTAAAAAACTGCAGAGAATAATAACCAAAGTCCTTGATACACATCTGCTTAAATTCTGCCCAGTCCTGAAAAGAAATATATATCATTATTAAACAAATTTTTTTTTCTTTTTTTTTCCTTTTAAGAAGCGGCCACAATGGACAAACTCTAAAGTTCAATGGCAAGCAAAGAATGTTGCTGTGAGAATACTTTCATGAAGGGATTAAAAAATTCATAATTTAAGGAAGCTGACATTTTTAGTGCCATACTACTTCAACTTGAGTGCATACTGGTATCATTATTTCCAAGTTAAAAGGGGTTATTTTTCAGATATTTATCTCGTAATGAGAAAATCTTACTCATGTGCTTTTAAGGTTCTTTCTAGGGGGGTTGTACTTCATTTGTGTTCAAGTCTATAATTCACTTAAAATTTTTGATATAGAAGAGAACTTTTGAAGTATCTGGATGATATGGCTTTGAAACATTTTTTTCTTACAAGCCTGCAATTTTTCAGATAGTTATCTCTGGTTTTGTTTACTGTTGCTTAAGGAGAGGCTACAAAAGAGCATGTGATATGATACAGAGGCTTTCCTTTCTTCAAACTAAAACAACAAACATTCAGGCTACCATACATGTTATGGGACTGGAGAAGAGCGTCCATTAAAATCTGTCTAAAATTATTTACATAGTTTATCCATTTACTTAAATCCTAATCAAACCAAATTTTACCTAATAAGTTGGTGTACTGGTTTTGGCTGGGGTAGAGTTCATTTTCTTCACAGTGGCTGGTATGAGCCTGTGTTTTGAATTTGTGCTGTACACATGGGTTGATAATACAGAGATGTTTTTGTTATTGCTGAGCAGGTCTCACACAGAGCCTAGGCTGTTTTTGCTTTTCATACAGCCACGCTGGCAAGAAACATGGGGGTACTTGGGAGTTTGGGAGGAGACACAGCCAGGACAGGTGACCCAAACTGACCAAAGGGACATACCAGATCATATGACATCATGATCACTGTATAAAGTGGGGGGAAGAAGGAGGAAGGGGGGAGGGAAGTTTGGAGTGATGACGTTTGTCTTCCCAAGTAACCATTACCAAAGATGGGGCCCTGCTCTCCTGGGGATGGCTGAACATCTGCCTGCCCGTGGGAAGCAGCAAATTTATTCCTTGTTTTGCTTTGCTTGTGTGCATGGCTTTTGCTTTCCTTATTAAACTGTTTTTATCTCAACCCACAAGTTTTCTAGCTTTTACTCATTCAATCCTGCTGGTAGGGGAGTGACTACTCACCCCTAGGTGAGCAGCTGCATGGGTGGGATTAAACTACACTGATTGGTGAAACAGAAAAGTGCTCTTTATAATAAGACCTAGAAGGAACTGATTTCATAGAATGCAGCTCTTACTGATCATCAAGTTCATAGCCATTGGCTCAAGAAAATGGTTTGACCAGAAAGGAGGAATGTGTTTTGATTTTTTTTTCTTAAAACAAACACTGGAATTACTTAGTAGCTCTACTGAAAGATTTACCCATCCACTCCTGCTATATCAAATTATTTTCAAATGCAAACATAGTAACACAAGTTAATAATTTCATTTTTCTTTTAGGGTTCATTGCATCAGATATGACATCAAGAAATTGCAGTAGAAATACAGCCTTGCTACCACAAAAATGAGTTCATGTTTAACTACACGCAGTTGATATTTTATAGTTGTTTAAATTGTTTACTTTTTGTTCCAAGTGGTCTTGTATATCCACATATTAAAATATTTGGATGAGAAGGTAAACCTACAACAGCATATAGGCATTAAAAAATAAAAACATCTTCATTAAGAATTGTGCCACTGCATTGCTGACCTTGGTATAAAATTTTCATTGTTTGAAAAATAATCTCTTTCATAACAAATTCTGAATTAAAAGTAACCTGTTCTTCTAATTAACACATCTGTTGTGAGGAATATGTAACTTTTATTGAACAACCCATGTTGCATACAAAGCACTATATGATACTTAGTCCCAGCAATAACTTAGCTATGTGATTAGAAGTCCTACTGTATCAACCTTAATACCTCACAATTGGTAAGACATGGCTCATGATTTATTCACTTGTACATAGAAAATCCTAAACAGGTTAAAAAGACTGTGATGAAAATTCTTAATGTCTGTTTCATTGCATTGTACTTCTCAAAAGAATGCAGGTATTTTAATTACCAGTGCTGATGGTTGAGGTGGTCATAAAAAAAGTGATGCAGAAACAAGGCAGAAGCCTAGCAAGGATAACTTTGTCGCACTGACCGCTTGACCACCCGGAGGCCAAGCAGGCGACCTGCTTCGAGTGTCCTGGTAGCAGAACAAATGACAGCTAGACGGCCGAGTGTTAGTTCCCTAGAGAGCAATCTGCTCCAAGCCTCTGCAAGGAGCTGACAGCAGTCGGATGTTACAGCTGCAACAGGCAGAGACAAAGAAGGAAAGAAGGACTCCTTGTAGCAGCAATCCAAGACTTTATTCCCCGACTCAAGCGCCAGGAGAACTAGAACACAAGCAAGGCAAACAAGGAATGGTAGTTGCAATGACTTATAAGGTTCAGCCAAAAGGGGCGGAACAAAGGGGATAAACCAATAGGGAAAGGCCACGGGGTAACAGGTAACCAATAACAGGAGCCCAGGGGAGGGTTCAATTTAAACAAACCAATGGGGATAACAATAAAGAAGAGCTTTCCAGAGCTTAATTGAATATACAATAATCTTATACATAATCTTAAAAGCAATGTCCAATGGATAACTGAAGCATAAAGAAGTCTCTGGAATAGGGGAGGAATCTTCATCTAAGGTGACACCCAGTGGGATGTGGCTTAAACTTCAGTTCTGCCCTCTGGGTCATCCTTTGCCTCAGACCCACTGTCCCGGGCGGGAAAATCCACCCACTGGATGCCGTGGTCGATGCGGGGCCCACAGGTGGGCTGGGCCACTGCAACATAACTTCTCAATAAATAATAAATATTACTAGAAAAGATACTTAATCTAAACTGCCTTTATTCAGCACTTTTTAAAACCTTCCTGGTTTTTCCCTCTTGATCAAGATTTAAGATTAAATAATAAAATGATTGAACAATCATTTTAAGAATAAATTATTACAAAAGCATTTTAATAATTTGATTTAAACAATTTAATATTTATAATAACATAAGTTCTTTAATTTTGTAATATTCTACATTAAAAACATAAAACTACTGCACATACATTCATGAGTGTGGAAAACATATTTTTGCGGATTGAGGTGATTTTATTTAGTTATGTATTTTCTTCACTGTGCTTTCTCAGACCTCTGCTATATGTTCCTGTGAGTAAAATAGTTCTATAACTACATTTAACTTAGAGCACAGATTTTGCCAAGATTTACTGCTCTCAGTCATACACTCAAGCAGTAGCAATAGAGAAAGGAAGGAATATATAACTAATTTTCTTGGAATTAATTCTACAGGGTTATTTCTCACTTCTTTCATAGTATCTCTAATTCCTGTGGTTTTGATTACTAGAATAGACTGTTTTCATTAGCTTTTCTTAAAAAAAAAAAAAAGGAACAGAGAGTGGTGGTTTCAGGAGGTTACTGCAGTGGTTGTGAATACAGCACCGCAACATACGGAGTGCCTGTCCAAAGCAAGAGCAAACAGAATTTCTCCTGCAACTGTATCATAAGTGAAGTAAAAAACAACCTCATTTTCTGTCTCCTTTGAAGCATTTGAAGCCATAACTCCTATGATATGTAATCCCAGTTTGTTTCTACTCTATCTTAAAATACCAGAATGTGCCACACAGAAAATTGGATAGGCAATAAGGAGTTTGAACTTTGTGCTAGAAAGAGATGAAAACTAGGTTTTGAAAGCGGGAGATGAGTCTTGACATTTAGAAAATGTTCTCAAATGAAGACGGTTTCCTAGAGATGAAACAGTTCTGTTTGTGCTGTCTTTTGTGGTGATTAGATCTTATTCTGAGGTTGAAAATTTAACTCTTGGGTTTTAATCCCCAGAAAGGCAGAAAAATCTCAGCAGCTCCCTTTGTTAGGTTTCTCTACCAGCAGACACTAACAGGTGGTCGCTGGCAAAGGTCCAGTCAGAAGGGTGCTTCCAGCTGCTCCAGGTTTGTCCATGAGCACTTCAGACCTGGCCTGGATGCCCAAAAAAGCCCTTTACAGCAGTCTCTGCCCTGTTAGTGAAGGCCCTATATACAGCCTATAGGTCTGTGTGGAGATTCAGGAAAAAAAAAAGGCCTGAAAACAATTCTGGAAACCATCAAAACTTTCCCACTCCTCCAAAGGGAGATAAGCCACATCTCTGTGCTTGGTAAACATTTGCCTAGACTATTTCTGAAATATTTGCCAGACTGTTCCAGGTGGATATTATACACATTCCCTAGGGAATACATTCCAATACTTCACTAGCCTTATCTTTAGAGGGTTTTTTTATGTGCAACCTGAATTTTCCTTGCCTTTATTCTTGTGAAGGAAAATAAGCTATGTCTGCCAAAACTTGTTTGTGGCAAAATACTTGTTGGTTGGCGCGGTGACTGGGGCATGGACTTCACAGGGTACACACAAAGCCAGTTTTATTTCTGACATACAGGGTTTATATACTTTTACAAACACGAGCGCTTTCACAATCCCCATTCTCCCCGTACAGGTAAAACGTTTCCAGACTGCAGGCTAGCTGCCTGATTTAATCAACACGGTTAATCTCGGTGCTTAGCCCAAGTCTCCATCTTATCTCATTCCCTCGGAGGAGCTGTCTGTCAGCCTCTCCCAAGGTTTAATTTTTACCAGGGCTAAGAGATCACTGCTGCTATCTGCATTCTGAACCCCCACATCTCCCCGCTTCTGTTCAACAATTAATATTTGTTTTATTGATCTGTTGATTAATTTTTGAATGCATTGAATTAAACAAGGCAAACACACTAACATGATTAACAATACCCCTAACACAAATATTCTCATCTTAATTATATTCTTCCTCCACCCAGTAATTCCTCAATTTTTAAAAAGGCTGTTAAGCCAATCTGCTCCATCTACTATTTTTAATTTGGCTACATTGTCTTGTAAGGCTTTGATACTTGCATGAATGGACTGTGAGTAATCAGAAAGATTCATACAGCACAATTCATCAAAATCTTCACACCCATGTCCATGAGCTAGAAGTAAAAAATCTATAGCTGTGCGGTTTTGCAGCATAGCGTGTCTTACAGAGTCCACATCAGACAGTAATCTTGAGAGAGCAAGAGAGATTGAATTGGTTTGTTAGGCTAACCAGCATCCTAGTTTGTTAAGCGTGGATAAGGCATGGGCAGCTGAGATGGCAGGTGCAAAAAGGGAAGCTGCAATGATGTTAGGAGGCTTCCAAAACACAGCATTGGGGTCACAGTCGGCCGTGAAGGCATGAGCACTTTTCCGTGCGCTGCGCTGTGTGTTCCAATAGCTATGATTTAAAATTTGTGTGGTGTTTGGGGCGAGCATTGTCAGTCTCCCGATGGTACAAGGCCCTCCTCTCAC